>SJYV01038749.1:553036-619766 GCA_006410875.1 Neotragus pygmaeus | reverse complement strand
GGGTGGGGTGGGTGTGTGATTTCGGTTTCTCCTGCTGCTCACCTCCTGTTGTGAAGCTAGGTTCCTAACAGGCCATGCCCAGTACTGGTCCTTGGCCCTGGGGGTGGGGAGCCCTGGTCTAGAACATATCCTGACAAATAGTTGTATCAACAGAATGAGTGAAATGGTATCTCCATCAGAAAGTAGAAAGGGGAGTACTGGATGATGACATTTTTGGTACCGTCATCCACACGACGTGCACACAAAGACACAGAGCTTTCTCCTGCTGCCAGACGAGCCAATTCCAACCCAGGCTGAGGAGCAAACTGAAACAAATGGTCTACAGCACTCTGGACCCTTTTAAAAGTCATCACAAACGTTATGGAAAAATCTGAATGTACTTTTGGCCAACAAATACATTAAACATTAGAATCCCGAGGAGGGGTGGGGGGGTGGTAATCCTTCAGGTAAGGAATTTGGGGCTGATCTGGTTTCATGCATTGATTAAGCAGAAGTAGAACCTGTGATCAGGAAAAACAGGGACACCTTCCTAGCGATGGCAGTGCGGGATCTGATGCCCACTTCTTGACTCTTTCTAAGACCTTGCTCCTTATACTGCTGTACCCCCACACTGGCTTCCATTTTATCAAGAAATACCTTCCTCTAGAATGTCTCAGGAGAGATGGAGCTCATCATAATTCCTGAACCACTGACCTAGCAGCAGCCTACCTCTGTAAGCTCCCCACAATCATTTTGTCCTCTGAATCATCTCATACTGCACCACTAGGAACTTCTTAAAGTTCCTATGAACAGCTCCTTTAAGAGACTGCTGATAATCCATCTCAAGTGTCAGGCAGCGAAGAAAACTTGTAATGGACCAGAGTGTTTTTTAAGTATCTCAAAACTTTATTCCCTACCCCATCATATCAGACTGCCACTACTTAATATTTTAATGATACTTTAAGTAGAAAAACTACTCTGACTTTCCTCACAGTTCAAGAGGGTAAACATGCTCTAAAGTGTAAGACCATCTCACGTGGTTTTCTTTGTAGATTTATTTTCTTTCTTAGCCTTGATACCCTGCCATACCGCCTAATTTTATACCTACAGTGTGTGAATAGTCCTACCATGTTTAAGGGAACTCCAACTCTTCCACAGAGATGACAATCTCTTTCTTTCTCTCACAACTCAGCACATGGGCAGGGCTTGACTCATCAGTGTTCCCCAAAGTCTGAATTATTCTAGTTGGAGAATATCACTAATTCAGTTTCCTCAGAAGATAAGAAATACATACATTTTTCTGGAGAAACTGGCTTTAAAGTGTCTGTAGGCATGTTTGTCAAAAAACTGCTAGTTGCCTGTGAATAACTACTTTCCATTTCTGTCCTGCTAGCAAGAATGCCAATGGTATTTGGTAAGAATATACGTTCACCTTCAAAAAGACAACAAACAAAAAATTTTATATGTATCACCATGTGACTTGAGCAGAGGATGACTGGCCTGGACAGGGAAGAAGGCTATTTTGCACAGATATATATTGACAAGTTTGGTTGGCATCCTTTCTTCCAGCCTGGAAGGTAGACACAATGCCCAGAAGCTCTGCAGCCATTCTGTGTCCAAGGACCAAGGATGGCAGAGCAAAATGGCAAAAGGAATATTCTGGAAGCCACAGCACTAACCCTGGACTGCCTACCTTTGGATGCTTTGCAATCTGAGAAAACAAATAAATGGTTGAGTTGGATATGTTTGGTGTCTTCAACATGTGGCTGAATCATAAAGAGGTGGAAGAATTAAGATGCTCATTCATTAAGTCTGCTAGCAGCACAGTCTCTGGTTGACCTCAATGAAAATATTAAGGGGAGAAAGTACAAGAGTTTCCCCCACATAGACTTTAAAATATGAAGTGAAATACTTCCCAGTAAAATTGTTCCAGACATAGGATGATTAATATAAATTCCTTTCTGATTGTCCCAACAGCCTGATGAGATACGTATTTCCCTTCCATTTTGCAGGTGAGGAAATGGAGATTTAGAGAACATAACTGTTTTATTTAAACTTTACTCAGCGCCACAAGTCATGGAACTTGGATCCAAAGTCAGCTCTGTTGGCCAAAAATCACACTTCTCAGTGTATCCTTAAAGTAACTTGAAAAACTTATCAAGAACACAGAAGAATGAAAATGGACCCAGCTTTTGCAACAAGGGACATGGAATGCTCTGAGAGTAAGATCTCTGAGTTTTTGCTACCAAAGATGTAACGGTGCAAAACTATAGAAACCGACACTGAGTAGCTATTGACTTTTTGGCTAAAGAGTTCCTCAAAAGCGGATTCTTCCTCTCCCCTCATGCAACAACAGAATGAGAAGCCATCCCCAGTATCTTACAGAAACAAGATTCCCTAAAGAAATACCTGTACTTTAAAGTTACATATTGTAATTGAACAAGGCATTTAGAAGCTAAAGATAGCGGTAAATGACCATGGGCATAGGACAGCATAAGAGCAGATACTGATTTCTCAGCACCAGCGGGAAGAGGATGAACAGAGCCTGGATCACTCAGAAGCGTACCAGTGGAGCTTGGACAAATCAGGAACATTTATACTAGTTAGCTAGCCTGTTTTCTTACTTAGGACTAATGAAATGTTTCCATTAGTTGAAAATTCATAGCACATCTTACAGACATTTTAATTACATGCAATTATGCGTGAGTAAACTGTCTAGGAAATTTTACATTGTTTTCATTGCAAAGTCATGTGCCTAGTATCATTTATCTCATCTCTGTGTTTTTTCATTAAATTTCTCAGGTGTTAAATTCCTTCAGATATTGGTGTAATGACACATGGATTGAGAGGATGCTATTTTAAAATTTATATCGATATTCAGGTGTACTGGTGAGAAAGTTATGGAAGCAAAGCCTTTTTCTTTAACCAAGCTTGTTCTAGACTAAGTATGGCATATGTTATTTTGATGTGATAACACATAGTGTATACAGCAGATAGGAATGTGTTATTGTTTCATTTACAATCCCTCAGTAAATACAAAATAACACTGAGCTTTCTTCCAATTTCCAGCACAAACTATGCTCAAGAGTCCAGGCCATTTGTTTTTCATCCTTTATTCTCTTAAAAATCTCACTGATTCTGTTTCTCAGAGTTTGTGCTGATACCCTGTTCCTCTGGGACACCGAATGCTTGTTACCTGTCACCCCATGAGCTCCAAATCACTGGACTAGGAATAGCTAATTGAAACAGGACACAATCTGACTCTCTGCAGAGTCAGTCTCAGGTGATTCTCAAAGTGAGCACATAGAGATCTGGAAACAGGCTTGGACACAGGTTTCTGAAAATGCTTGCAGATTTTCCTCTATACAGCGAGTCTGTCTGAAATCCAGCCTGTATGAAATGGCAGCCCACTCCAGTATTCCTGCCTGTGAAATCCCATGGATAGAGGACCTACAGTCCATGAGGTCGCAAGAATCAGACACAACTGAGTGATGAAACAACAATTTCACTTGCCAAGTGTGTTTAACAGACAAAGAACACCTCTCCCTAATTCTCCCAGTGGCACTATATGAACTCATGGCTTCCAGGCTGGGATGGGCAGGTTTACTAACTCTGTTAAGAGATGCCAAGAATATGGACTGCAGAAGGCTAGAGTGAGACTGGCATGTAGACCACAGCAGAGATAAAGGACCAAGAGGTGCAGAGACAAGGAAGCAAGAAAGGGTAAATCAGCAAGCAAGAGAGCCATGGGGCTGAGCCGCATTGTAGGTAGCGAGAGCTCTCTTTTTTCTCAATACAGTTCCAGGTAAAGGTCCGCTGCTCTTGAGGTTTTTGCTCTTGGTTTTTGTGTGTGGTCATCTGCAAACACAGCTACACATGGGACTTCCCTGGTGGTTCAGTGGTTAAGATTGCACTTTCAATGCAGAGGGTGCAAGTTCAATCCCTGGTTTGTGATCCCACATGCGGTAAGGGCCCACATGTGATGCAGCATGGCCAAAAAACAAAAACCAAAAAGGAATTACAATCTTCCTTCCCTCTGGCCTGTTAATCTACTTCTATAACCAGGCAGGACCCTACGGGGCCTTCCAGGACAGACCACCCCACCCCATGTCCTCCACCTGCCTCTTATCTGTAAAGCAAACTTTAGCCTCCAAGGTCTTCCTGCATTTCCAAAGAGTGAATTTAATTAAAGAGAGATAATGCTGAAAGCAAGGAAAACAGTTAAGCAAGATGAAATAATACTAGTTTAGCCATTAAACAAAGTGAGGCACCTCTAGTTACTCCTCAAGGGCAATAGGCAGTATCCCGAGTCTCCTTTGAGCTGTTTTTGCAGATATGGAACCCCCAACAGGTGGAAGAAGTGAACTGTAGGCTGCCCATATGCGTGTAGACTCCAGATTGCTTGGAACCAGAAGGTTGATGATGTTGACTCCCAATCAGAAAACATCCACTAGAGCTCATCATACACTCCACATATCCCTGCCTTCCACCCCATCTTTAAAACCTTTCCCTGAAAGCTGTCACGGAGTTCAGGCCTTTGAAGCACTAGCTACCTGGACTCCTTGCTTGGTACCTGGGGATAAATGCTGCACTTTCCTTCACCACGGTGTCAGTAGGTTGACTTAACTATATGTGGACAAGCAGATTTGAGTGTGGTTCAGTAATGCTTTGGCCTGTAGAATGTGAAGGAAGTTCCACTGTGACAGGTCCAAGGGCAGGCCTCAAGAGGCTGAGTATACTTCTCTACTTCTTGGAGCTCTGCCAGCCACCACCAGACCTGGTCCAGGTTACTTTTGTGACGATAACAGGCATGCGGCCAAGTGACTCCCAACCCCAACCCCAGTCAACAGCCACTAACCCCCAGAAGCAGAGCCATGTGGCTGCCAGGCCACCACCACGGACATGTGACTAGAGCTTAGCAGAGACTGCAAGAACCCCACTTCTGAGAGCAGTGCAAGCTTCTGACAAGAAAAGCATGCTCCAGATCAGAAGTGGGCACAGTTTTGCTGGAAGGGCCAGATAATAATTTATGCTTTGTGAGCCATATATCTCATATTATTCACTGTTTGTATATAATGCTTAAAAAATGGGAAAACCATTCCTAGCTCTTGATTTGTATTAAAACTGTCTCCTGGTCAGATTTGGCCCATGAGCCCTAATTGGATGAAATTGTTGGAAGGCATCACCAACGCAATGAACGTGAGTTTGAGTCAACTCCAGGAGTTGGTGATCGACAGGGAGGCCTAACGTGCTGCAGTCCATGGGGTCGCAAAGAGTCAGACACAACTTAGCGACTGAACTAAACTGAACTGAGACTGAATGCTAGTGTCCCCCTGAAATTCATACAGCTAAACTTAATCACCAATGTGAGAATATTTGGATATGAGGTCTTGGGAGGTGATTAGTTTATCAGGGTGGAGCCCTCATAAATGGGTAGTGCCTTTATGTAAGAGACCCCAGAGAGCTCCTTGGTTCTCCCTCTGTGTGAGGATGAAGTAAGAAGGAGATCTATGAACAGGAACTAGGTTCTCACCAAACACCAAATCTGCTAGCACCTTAATCTTGTACTTCTTAGCTTCCAGACCTGTGAAAATTAAATGTTTCTTGCTTAAGCTTCCCAGTCTAGAGTATGCTTTGACAGAACAGCCTGAACAGACTGAGACAAATACACTAGGTTTGGGGATGGTTTGCTCTATAGGATAAACCAGCTGACACAATATGAGATACTTCTATCACTTTAAACAAATTTTCCACAATTTTATTTTCTTGCAACCCAAGTTGTCACGTTGAAACTACACAGTCCATGAAGGAAGAAGTCAGTATCACACTGAAATAATCTGAAATGGCATGGCTGGAATCTGTCAAGAATCTGTGGCCTCTGTTTAGAATGTGTTCATATGTCTCTTTCCTACAAAAAGGCCTTCTTTCTGAACCCTGAAAATCTAACATACTCAGAAAGCAAACTATTCTCTGCATTACTTCTTGCATTTAATGTAGCTTAGTTTTGTTCTAAATGTGATTCTTTACAACATATGCTTGCTCTGATGGAAGAAATTAGCAAAGGATTATTGCTTTCTCTAAGTCGATTAGGCTGAAAAGAAATGAGTTGTTTTTTCTTTTCCTGTCATACCAGCTTTATTTCTAAGACAACACGTGTGGGGATTGGATTCTATTAATGGAAAAATCACTGCAAAATCTTATGTTCTATGCACACCTTGCTTCACTCTTATTGGAATTGAACTTGGAATGCATATTCTGATGTAAATAAAATCAGGAAAACTTATTAAATATAAAAAAGTCTTGTGTAATGAGGTAAGGTGTGTGTGTGTGTGTGTGTGTGTGTGTGTGTGTATAAGAGAGTGAGGGAGGGAGAAACAGAGATGTGTATAAGAGACAGATTTTATACCTACAGTGTGTGAATAGTCCTACCATGTTTAAGGGAACTCCAACTCTTCCACAGAGATGACAATCTCTTTCTTTCTCTCACAACTCAGCACATGGGCAGGGCTTGACTCATCAGTGTTCCCCAAAGTCTGAATTATTCTAGTTGGAGAATATCACTAATTCAGTTTCCTCAGAAGATAAGAAATACATACATTTTTCTGGAGAAACTGGCTTTAAAGTGTCTGTAGGCATGTTTGTCAAAAAACTGCTAGTTGCCTGTGAATAACTACTTTCCATTTCTGTCCTGCTAGCAAGAATGCCAATGGTATTTGGTAAGAATATACGTTCACCTTCAAAAAGACAACAAACAAAAAATTTTATATGTATCACCATGTGACTTGAGCAGAGGATGACTGGCCTGGACAGGGAAGAAGGCTATTTTGCACAGATATATATTGACAAGTTTGGTTGGCATCCTTTCTTCCAGCCTGGAAGGTAGACACAATGCCCAGAAGCTCTGCAGCCATTCTGTGTCCAAGGACCAAGGATGGCAGAGCAAAATGGCAAAAGGAATATTCTGGAAGCCACAGCACTAACCCTGGACTGCCTACCTTTGGATGCTTTGCAATCTGAGAAAACAAATAAATGGTTGAGTTGGATATGTTTGGTGTCTTCAACATGTGGCTGAATCATAAAGAGGTGGAAGAATTAAGATGCTCATTCATTAAGTCTGCTAGCAGCACAGTCTCTGGTTGACCTCAATGAAAATATTAAGGGGAGAAAGTACAAGAGTTTCCCCCACATAGACTTTAAAATATGAAGTGAAATACTTCCCAGTAAAATTGTTCCAGACATAGGATGATTAATATAAATTCCTTTCTGATTGTCCCAACAGCCTGATGAGATACGTATTTCCCTTCCATTTTGCAGGTGAGGAAATGGAGATTTAGAGAACATAACTGTTTTATTTAAACTTTACTCAGCGCCACAAGTCATGGAACTTGGATCCAAAGTCAGCTCTGTTGGCCAAAAATCACACTTCTCAGTGTATCCTTAAAGTAACTTGAAAAACTTATCAAGAACACAGAAGAATGAAAATGGACCCAGCTTTTGCAACAAGGGACATGGAATGCTCTGAGAGTAAGATCTCTGAGTTTTTGCTACCAAAGATGTAACGGTGCAAAACTATAGAAACCGACACTGAGTAGCTATTGACTTTTTGGCTAAAGAGTTCCTCAAAAGCGGATTCTTCCTCTCCCCTCATGCAACAACAGAATGAGAAGCCATCCCCAGTATCTTACAGAAACAAGATTCCCTAAAGAAATACCTGTACTTTAAAGTTACATATTGTAATTGAACAAGGCATTTAGAAGCTAAAGATAGCGGTAAATGACCATGGGCATAGGACAGCATAAGAGCAGATACTGATTTCTCAGCACCAGCGGGAAGAGGATGAACAGAGCCTGGATCACTCAGAAGCGTACCAGTGGAGCTTGGACAAATCAGGAACATTTATACTAGTTAGCTAGCCTGTTTTCTTACTTAGGACTAATGAAATGTTTCCATTAGTTGAAAATTCATAGCACATCTTACAGACATTTTAATTACATGCAATTATGCGTGAGTAAACTGTCTAGGAAATTTTACATTGTTTTCATTGCAAAGTCATGTGCCTAGTATCATTTATCTCATCTCTGTGTTTTTTCATTAAATTTCTCAGGTGTTAAATTCCTTCAGATATTGGTGTAATGACACATGGATTGAGAGGATGCTATTTTAAAATTTATATCGATATTCAGGTGTACTGGTGAGAAAGTTATGGAAGCAAAGCCTTTTTCTTTAACCAAGCTTGTTCTAGACTAAGTATGGCATATGTTATTTTGATGTGATAACACATAGTGTATACAGCAGATAGGAATGTGTTATTGTTTCATTTACAATCCCTCAGTAAATACAAAATAACACTGAGCTTTCTTCCAATTTCCAGCACAAACTATGCTCAAGAGTCCAGGCCATTTGTTTTTCATCCTTTATTCTCTTAAAAATCTCACTGATTCTGTTTCTCAGAGTTTGTGCTGATACCCTGTTCCTCTGGGACACCGAATGCTTGTTACCTGTCACCCCATGAGCTCCAAATCACTGGACTAGGAATAGCTAATTGAAACAGGACACAATCTGACTCTCTGCAGAGTCAGTCTCAGGTGATTCTCAAAGTGAGCACATAGAGATCTGGAAACAGGCTTGGACACAGGTTTCTGAAAATGCTTGCAGATTTTCCTCTATACAGCGAGTCTGTCTGAAATCCAGCCTGTATGAAATGGCAGCCCACTCCAGTATTCCTGCCTGTGAAATCCCATGGATAGAGGACCTACAGTCCATGAGGTCGCAAGAATCAGACACAACTGAGTGATGAAACAACAATTTCACTTGCCAAGTGTGTTTAACAGACAAAGAACACCTCTCCCTAATTCTCCCAGTGGCACTATATGAACTCATGGCTTCCAGGCTGGGATGGGCAGGTTTACTAACTCTGTTAAGAGATGCCAAGAATATGGACTGCAGAAGGCTAGAGTGAGACTGGCATGTAGACCACAGCAGAGATAAAGGACCAAGAGGTGCAGAGACAAGGAAGCAAGAAAGGGTAAATCAGCAAGCAAGAGAGCCATGGGGCTGAGCCGCATTGTAGGTAGCGAGAGCTCTCTTTTTTCTCAATACAGTTCCAGGTAAAGGTCCGCTGCTCTTGAGGTTTTTGCTCTTGGTTTTTGTGTGTGGTCATCTGCAAACACAGCTACACATGGGACTTCCCTGGTGGTTCAGTGGTTAAGATTGCACTTTCAATGCAGAGGGTGCAAGTTCAATCCCTGGTTTGTGATCCCACATGCGGTAAGGGCCCACATGTGATGCAGCATGGCCAAAAAACAAAAACCAAAAAGGAATTACAATCTTCCTTCCCTCTGGCCTGTTAATCTACTTCTATAACCAGGCAGGACCCTACGGGGCCTTCCAGGACAGACCACCCCACCCCATGTCCTCCACCTGCCTCTTATCTGTAAAGCAAACTTTAGCCTCCAAGGTCTTCCTGCATTTCCAAAGAGTGAATTTAATTAAAGAGAGATAATGCTGAAAGCAAGGAAAACAGTTAAGCAAGATGAAATAATACTAGTTTAGCCATTAAACAAAGTGAGGCACCTCTAGTTACTCCTCAAGGGCAATAGGCAGTATCCCGAGTCTCCTTTGAGCTGTTTTTGCAGATATGGAACCCCCAACAGGTGGAAGAAGTGAACTGTAGGCTGCCCATATGCGTGTAGACTCCAGATTGCTTGGAACCAGAAGGTTGATGATGTTGACTCCCAATCAGAAAACATCCACTAGAGCTCATCATACACTCCACATATCCCTGCCTTCCACCCCATCTTTAAAACCTTTCCCTGAAAGCTGTCACGGAGTTCAGGCCTTTGAAGCACTAGCTACCTGGACTCCTTGCTTGGTACCTGGGGATAAATGCTGCACTTTCCTTCACCACGGTGTCAGTAGGTTGACTTAACTATATGTGGACAAGCAGATTTGAGTGTGGTTCAGTAATGCTTTGGCCTGTAGAATGTGAAGGAAGTTCCACTGTGACAGGTCCAAGGGCAGGCCTCAAGAGGCTGAGTATACTTCTCTACTTCTTGGAGCTCTGCCAGCCACCACCAGACCTGGTCCAGGTTACTTTTGTGACGATAACAGGCATGCGGCCAAGTGACTCCCAACCCCAACCCCAGTCAACAGCCACTAACCCCCAGAAGCAGAGCCATGTGGCTGCCAGGCCACCACCACGGACATGTGACTAGAGCTTAGCAGAGACTGCAAGAACCCCACTTTTGAGAGCAGTGCAAGCTTCTGACAAGAAAAGCATGCTCCAGATCAGAAGTGGGCACAGTTTTGCTGGAAGGGCCAGATAATAATTTATGCTTTGTGAGCCATATATCTCATATTATTCACTGTTTGTATATAATGCTTAAAAAATGGGAAAACCATTCCTAGCTCTTGATTTGTACTAAAACTGTCTCCTGGTCAGATTTGGCCCATGAGCCCTAATTGGATGAAATTGTTGGAAGGCATCACCAACGCAATGAACGTGAGTTTGAGTCAACTCCAGGAGTTGGTGATCGACAGGGAGGCCTAACGTGCTGCAGTCCATGGGGTCGCAAAGAGTCAGACACAACTTAGCGACTGAACTAAACTGAACTGAGACTGAATGCTAGTGTCCCCCTGAAATTCATACAGCTANAGGCATCACCAACGCAATGAACGTGAGTTTGAGTCAACTCCAGGAGTTGGTGATCGACAGGGAGGCCTAACGTGCTGCAGTCCATGGGGTCGCAAAGAGTCAGACACAACTTAGCGACTGAACTAAACTGAACTGAGACTGAATGCTAGTGTCCCCCTGAAATTCATACAGCTAAACTTAATCACCAATGTGAGAATATTTGGATATGAGGTCTTGGGAGGTGATTAGTTTATCAGGGTGGAGCCCTCATAAATGGGTAGTGCCTTTATGTAAGAGACCCCAGAGAGCTCCTTGGTTCTCCCTCTGTGTGAGGATGAAGTAAGAAGGAGATCTATGAACAGGAACTAGGTTCTCACCAAACACCAAATCTGCTAGCACCTTAATCTTGTACTTCTTAGCTTCCAGACCTGTGAAAATTAAATGTTTCTTGCTTAAGCTTCCCAGTCTAGAGTATGCTTTGACAGAACAGCCTGAACAGACTGAGACAAATACACTAGGTTTGGGGATGGTTTGCTCTATAGGATAAACCAGCTGACACAATATGAGATACTTCTATCACTTTAAACAAATTTTCCACAATTTTATTTTCTTGCAACCCAAGTTGTCACGTTGAAACTACACAGTCCATGAAGGAAGAAGTCAGTATCACACTGAAATAATCTGAAATGGCATGGCTGGAATCTGTCAAGAATCTGTGGCCTCTGTTTAGAATGTGTTCATATGTCTCTTTCCTACAAAAAGGCCTTCTTTCTGAACCCTGAAAATCTAACATACTCAGAAAGCAAACTATTCTCTGCATTACTTCTTGCATTTAATGTAGCTTAGTTTTGTTCTAAATGTGATTCTTTACAACATATGCTTGCTCTGATGGAAGAAATTAGCAAAGGATTATTGCTTTCTCTAAGTCGATTAGGCTGAAAAGAAATGAGTTGTTTTTTCTTTTCCTGTCATACCAGCTTTATTTCTAAGACAACACGTGTGGGGATTGGATTCTATTAATGGAAAAATCACTGCAAAATCTTATGTTCTATGCACACCTTGCTTCACTCTTATTGGAATTGAACTTGGAATGCATATTCTGATGTAAATAAAATCAGGAAAACTTATTAAATATAAAAAAGTCTTGTGTAATGAGGTAAGGTGTGTGTGTGTGTGTGTGTGTGTGTGTGTGTGAATAAGAGAGTGAGGGAAGGAGAAACAGAGCATTTTTTTTTCACTTTCTTTCAAAGTATAAAAGATAGCTTTTTAAAGAAAGGCAACCAGAAAACTTAGATTTCGTTACATGGCACATTTCTTTCAGTTAGAAACCTAGCTCTGTAGAGATGTGGCTTTAAAAGGATGCTAATGTAACAGCCTCCTTCCTTATCTCTTAAAACTGTATTTGGTTCATTAACAAGGAGCATGATCAAAAACAAAGGAGATATTCTTTTTGTTTTCCAAAGTAGCCAAGTGAATAACATGGATTGCTTTGTTGAGTAATTGTGGTTGTCTGTAGACCAACACAACATTAGGAATCAAGAAGGATTTTCTCTATATAGTATCTGAAAAACCTGAAACAGATAAGGATTTCCATCATAGAGGTAGAAATGAAGAGCTCAAAGCCTTCAGTTAGCTGACTCCTTGGGCGNCCCCCCCCGACACACACACACATTCTCAAGAAAGGAGAGCACTTTCACATGGAATTAGCCTGGAATATAAACCCTCCTCCACTTCAGTGGCTATTAATTCATAATCATCCTTTCAATCTCCTTGATGGTGTTTGATATTTAGAAGGTGCCTGATAGTCTGAGTGCTTCTCCAAGGTCACCTACGGTTTAGAACAAGGGAACAGAGTGTTTACAGAGAGAATTATCTTCACAAAGACCAAAGAAGGGCACACATAGAAAAGCTAATGATTATTTCTAGTGGATGCTACCATGGCCCATACTGTGCCCCATACCGATGCCCTCTACAAGACTGGGGCATCCGATACAGGCTGGGGTCTAGGACTCTTTGCTGCATTGCTTGCAGCTAGACAAACATCTCGAGCAACAAAATACAAAGAAACTGAAAGTAACAGTGCATGCTGCAGTTGGGGCAAACCCTGAAGCAAAAGATACAAAAAGATCAAAAAAGCCCAACTGCTGCTTTTGAAGAGCCTGGAGCAAAAACTGGGTGTTGGCAGTAAAAGCAGGGTACTGCACATGCCCCTCTGCAGTCAACATCACCAGAGGGGTGGGCGGAACTACCCAAGCCACCCCTCGAGCCCAATCCTTGGACACACTCCTGCCCGCACGCCAGATGAGAAGGGACAAGCTTGCCGCCACCCAGGGAGCAAGCAAGCAAGGGAACCTGCTGTTTGTTCCTGCTCCCTACTGCTGCATCAGGGGTCCCAATACAGCCTCACCTGTACTTCCTGTCTGGCCTGTAGTTGATGTCTATTGACTGGGAAAGGCCGAGAATCCTGGTCAGTATCACATTCATCCCCCTGCTGTGCAGAGTGCTGATTCCTGAGTGCTGATTCCTAAGTGCTGACTCAGAGCCACCCTCCATTTTTAAAGATTTCCCTGAGGAATGGAAGACGGAAGGTGCTCTCCTTCACTTCTGCAGGGGGATAGACAGCAATCAATAAATGACTGACACGAGGGGCAAAAAAGACAGCCCACCTCAAGGAGGGACAATTCTGGTACAATTCCTAGTCCAGTGCTCCTGTGAGATGAGGCTGAAGTTGACCACAGCCAAGAACATACCTGCAGCTCACTCCCCTTCCCGTGTATAATACAGAATCTTAAATGGATAAGTTGACATGTGCTGGAGTCAAGACCTTAGCCCTACCAAGGCTCTCCTAAATACTGTGGGACTAAATGAGGTTCTAGTCTGTCTTCTAGAAACTTACAGGCGAGTTCCCTAGGCTCCCCCAATGTCATCTGACTTAACAGATGTTCACTGGGGAAAACCAGTCATATATGCAAACCTTTCAAGTTTCTAGATTTTTATGCCAGCTCTACATGTTGGCCAAATGCCTTTGTTCCTTTACACAGAAGAGGTTCTGTGTGAGGGATAAACTTCACACAGAACCTTAGCCAAAATACAAGATCTGAAAATGTTTTTGTTTTTTGATAATGTATCCAGTTTTTGCCAGTTGTTGCAATAGAAATACTTGTTCTCTCCAAGCTTTGTCATCTTACCAAGAAACAGAAGTTGTGAGAGTAGAGTTGTAATATGTACTACATAAGCACGTAATATAAATCACACAAGATAAAGTTTTGCTTTAGAACTAAGAAGAGTCTAAGAGAAAAAGGTAGTTTAAAAAATATTTTAAAATCATATATGGTATTTTTCATTGCATCTTCAAGAATCGAGTGTCATCTGATAGCATGTTCCTTCAAACTTAAGACCACCCTTCAGGATTTTTGGATTTCAGGTCTGCAAGTGATGAATTCTAAGTTTATTTTACTTGAAAATGTTTTTGTTTCATTTTCATTATTGAATATTTTTACTAAATGGAGTTGGCTGCGTTCTTTTCTTTCTTTCAGCATTGTAAACCTGCTGCTTTCCTGTGTTTTGATTCCCATGATTCACATTCTGTTCACATTTATTCAACTTCATTTTTCTTTGTTCTGATTTGATAAATTATATTGATTAATCTGTAAATTCTCAATGTTTTCATCTGTAATATCCACATTTTTTCTGTTAAACCACTGGAAAATTTTTCATTCTGATATTATAATTTTAATTTCTAAATTTTATCATTTCTATTTATAGGCTGATATGTACTGTTTTATTATTTTGAGTATGTTTTCTCTATATCATTGAGTATACGTATAATATCTTTTTAAATGTTTTGTCTGCCAGTTCCAACATACACCTCATTTCATGTTTAGCAAACTTTGCTGCTTTTTCCTCTGAATATGGGTCTCACTATCCTTGTTCTTTATATGATTAATAATTTTGGATTAGATCCAAAATTGTATGGGAAGTTATGATATGAATTCTATTAAATTCCTCTGATTTTTTTCCCCCCAAACCAATTGATATGCTTAAACTTACATTGAGAGCTCTATATTTGTGGTCCAAATCTCAGGGTAACTAGATAAGGCTTTTCTACACTGTTTTACTCTGTTTCTCATATAAGCGATTCACTCAGAAGCAGGAGCCCTGAGCAGTGTTCATGTTGCACTCCCTTCTAGATTAGTTTTCTCAATTCTCAGTGGACAGCTAGCGCAGACTAGACTCCTTCCTTGCCGCTGTACAACTACAGCCTACACTTGAAGTAACAATACAGAAGAATGGGAATTTCTTGTCTGATTATTGAATCTCCTCCAAAATCTGTCAATTAAAAAAATTTTTTTTNGCTCCATTTTTAAAGATTTCCCTGAGGAATGGAAGACGGAAGGTGCTCTCCTTAACTTCTGCAGGGGGATAGACAGCAATCAATAAATGACTGACACGAGGGGCAAAAAAGACAGCCCACCTCAAGGAGGGACAATTCTGGTACAATTCCTAGTCCAGTGCTCCTGTGAGATGAGGCTGAAGTTGACCACAGCCAAGAACATACCTGCAGCTCACTCCCCTTCCCGTGTATAATACAGAATCTTAAATGGATAAGTTGACATGTGCTGGAGTCAAGACCTTAGCCCTACCAAGGCTCTCCTAAATACTGTGGGACTAAATGAGGTTCTAGTCTGTCTTCTAGAAACTTACAGGCTCCCCCAATGTCATCTGACTTAACAGATGTTCACTGGGGAAAACCAGTCATATATGCAAACCTTTCAAGTTTCTAGATTTTTATGCCAGCTCTACATGTTGGCCAAATGCCTTTGTTCCTTTACACAGAAGAGGTTCTGTGTGAGGGATAAACTTCACACAGAACCTTAGCCAAAATACAAGATCTGAAAATGTTTTTGTTTTTTGATAATGTATCCAGTTTTTGCCAGTTGTTGCAATAGAAATACTTGTTCTCTCCAAGCTTTGTCATCTTACCAAGAAACAGAAGTTGTGAGAGTAGAGTTGTAATATGTACTACATAAGCACGTAATATAAATCACACAAGATAAAGTTTTGCTTTAGAACTAAGAAGAGTCTAAGAGAAAAAGGTAGTTTAAAAAATATTTTAAAATCATATATGGTATTTTTCATTGCATCTTCAAGAATCGAGTGTCATCTGATAGCATGTTCCTTCAAACTTAAGACCACCCTTCAGGATTTTTGGATTTCAGGTCTGCAAGTGATGAATTCTAAGTTTATTTTACTTGAAAATGTTTTTGTTTCATTTTCATTATTGAATATTTTTACTAAATGGAGTTGGCTGCGTTCTTTTCTTTCTTTCAGCATTGTAAACCTGCTGCTTTCCTGTGTTTTGATTCCCATGATTCACATTCTGTTCACATTTATTCAACTTCATTTTTCTTTGTTCTGATTTGATAAATTATATTGATTAATCTGTAAATTCTCAATGTTTTCATCTGTAATATCCACATTTTTTCTGTTAAACCACTGGAAAATTTTTCATTCTGATATTATAATTTTAATTTCTAAATTTTATCATTTCTATTTATAGGCTGATATGTACTGTTTTATTATTTTGAGTATGTTTTCTCTATATCATTGAGTATACGTATAATATCTTTTTAAATGTTTTGTCTGCCAGTTCCAACATACACCTCATTTCATGTTTAGCAAACTTTGCTGCTTTTTCCTCTGAATATGGGTCTCACTATCCTTGTTCTTTATATGATTAATAATTTTGGATTAGATCCAAAATTGTATGGGAAGTTATGATATGAATTCTATTAAATTCCTCTGATTTTTTTCCCCCCAAACCAATTGATATGCTTAAACTTACATTGAGAGCTCTATATTTGTAGTCCAAATCTCAGGGTAACTAGATAAGGCTTTTCTACACTGTTTTACTCTGTTTCTCATATAAGCGATTCACTCAGAAGCAGGAGCCCTGAGCAGTGTTCATGTTGCACTCCCTTCTAGATTAGTTTTCTCAATTCTCAGTGGACAGCTAGCGCAGACTAGACTCCTTCCTTGCCGCTGTACAACTACAGCCTACACTTGAAGTAACAATACAGAAGAATGGGAATTTCTTGTCTGATTATTGAATCTCCTCCAAAATCTGTCAATTAAAAAAATTTTTTTTTAATTTTTCAGAATTACTAAGTATTTATCCTTTTAAATTCTGTCCAGAAGTGTAGATGCTGTCACCAGCAGGGTTGGTCTCTAGGAAGTGATTACACCACCAGACTTTAAAGGCAACCTCTGCCTCATGAATTCTTCGTAATTTTACAATAGTTTACTTTCCATAGCAGCCTGTTTTTTGTTTAATGACTAAATATCTAACTTTCTGAGAACACAAATTAGAAATTAAAAAATATTCTTCTCTTATTGTCTCTAACATTTATTTTATGTTAAAATTAGTGGGTCTGTTTTATTCAGTTTCTCCTCTCTGAATACCAAAATATTAAAGGTACTGACTCTGAACCTTTAATTCCTAATATGGAAATTCTGTTTCAGCTTGTGTGCAAGCACTGATGCTGAAAAAGAGGGTGCTGGAGGCAAAGGAGCAGATAGGGTGATGTCAACCCATACCATCAAAAGGCAAAGTTCTTTATATTTTTAAAACAGCTTTCTTGAGAGATACTTGATAAGAAAAGAAATGCACATATTTAATGGGTACAATTTGATAAGTTTGAACACAAGTGAACATCTCTGATGCCATTACTACAATCAAATGAATAGATCTATCCAATAATTCCCAAAGTCTCCTCATGACCCTTTGTTTTCATGACCGTAATACATTCTGAAGTGTACAATACTGTGTTTTTAACTCTGGGCACCATGTTGTACGGTGGATCTCTAGACTGACTAGCACAATTAAAACTTCATATTCATGTAACAACAGGCCTTNGTCTCCTCATGACCCTTTGTTTTCATGACCGTAATACATTCTGAAGTGTACAATACTGTGTTTTTAACTCTGGGCACCATGTTGTACGGTGGATCTCTAGACTGACTAGCACAATTAAAACTTCATATTCATGTAACAACAGGCCTTTGTTTCCCCTATGTGCTTCTATAAGTTGACTCTTTTGGATACATCATTTAAGTGTAATCTTTATGTTCTTTTAACTTTTCTGTCTTTCTTTTAACTAGTCTACTGTTTCTATCATGGGACAGCAGCCTTGATGTTTCATTACATGCACCAATTTGTAAATCCATTTCCGTCTTCTACTGCATGGGCTGTGAGCTACCATTATTTCTGTTCTGGTTCAGCTTTCTTCTATCCACATTTAGAGTTACTGGAAAAAATAAAAATAAAAAGCCTTGTTTTTCTGATTGCTTCCACTCTGTCTTCCTTTATTCTATGTATGCTATTGGCATTTCAAATAATATTTTACAATGAAAAAGAAGTCAAAAGTCAACACAGTGTCTTCATTTTGAAGAGTCCCAATACAGTTTTAACAAATTACTTTAACAGGAAAAGTAAAAATAAACCAATTAACATGGTAAGCAAATTGAACATCCTATNTTGGCATTTCAAATAATATTTTACAATGAAAAAGAAGTCAAAAGTCAACACAGTGTCTTCATTTTGAAGAGTCCCAATACAGTTTTAACAAATTACTTTAACAGGAAAAGTAAAAATAAACCAATTAACATGGTAAGCAAATTGAACATCCTATTTAGTCTGGTAAATACTATCTTTGAATGAAACGTAAGCAAATACTCTCTCAAAGTGAGAGTATAGGCCATATTTACTGTCCAGATGTAACAATTTTGTGTGAGAGGGGTCTAAAATAAGTAACAGCTGGTAACTGATCTACACTAAGCATAAACTGAGACTCTGACCATCTAATACTCAGGGCTTTTTTTCTCTTTTATTCACACTTTTGATTCCAAGACCCTTGTTTTCTAAATATGAGAGAACTGTAAACTAATAAGAACCTCTTGAGAATAAATGTCACTGGATTGGACAGATCCCCAGTCTGCAAAGTGCTGTCAGCCAATTCAGTATTCCATTCCAGCAGTCAATCTGCATGGCTGCTTTGGGGTGATCAGGTCTATGGAAAGCCAGTGAATCCCAAAGGTATGGGTGGGTGCAAATGTAGTTATTTCCTTTCTTCTCCTTCTCTATGAAATGGCTGGTGAGAGAGTAATGTTACTAGTCCAGTTTCTTCCCTCAGCTGCCTGCAGGTGACATTCCCCTATAGACAGCTTAATATCTCTAAAGTTGGGATTCCCAACGTGTTACCCCAAAATTGCTCCTTAAAAAACTGTTTTTGCTGCCAAGAAGTGTGGCAGCTCTTAAAAAAAACATATGACTAAAATAACTCTGCCATGACTATGGAGACAGAATTTCAGATTCCCTCTTCTTGAACTACTGGTTTATATTTTAATGCTCACTGATGGGGAAAATGAATTTGAAGTGTCTTATAATGTAACTGTATGTAATGAGTGTGTTACACACTCACATACACAGTCTAATTCAAATGCTACAAGTCAAATACAGTCACCTCCTAAGTAAATATGGTTAACATGATTGAATATGAGAGCTAGTGCTAGCTCTTCTTGAAGACACTGTAAAGAGAGAAACTTAATTTTCTTTTGAAAGAGGATGTGAAGTAACCAATCAGGGAGTTATCTTCTTAGTACAAAATTTCAAAGTAAGACTATAATATGGAATTTTTAAAGTAACTATTGATTAATAACATTTTGTGAAATGCTTAAAAATAAAGATATTTTTCAGTTTTACTTTATTGATTTACTTATTTATTTTTGCCTGATTTATATCAAGCTTTTAAAATAAAGGTTTGATAGAGTATTATTTAACCTCATTCACAAGTCCAACTTATTTTTTTTTTAATCTATCTATTTATATATTTAGGATTACTAAATTCTGTATCCAAGTGCTGCTCCAGGGGAAGATGTCACCATTTACAGAGTTTGGCAAATGTAAATGTTGCACAACTCCTTCTTTAATTATACTGAAAGTATCACAATATTTAGAGACTGTGCATTCCTGCATTCAAGGACCCTTTATGCCTTGTTTAACTTTATTAATCCAAGAGCTTGTCAAAGTAATTTGACTTTTGAAGCTCCTTTTCATAATTAAATTTTCATAAAACCTAATAAATTACTTTGGAGAATGATAGCATAAATAATTCATAACAGTTGTTATATACGGACATTTAAAAAATAATCACAGTTTAACATTTGATCAATGTCTGATTTTATTGTTTGTTGATTGTCTTACCTTAAAAATCATCATTCACAAATATATGAATTGACGAGGGGATGGTTGCAATACATATATTCCACAATCATAAGAAAATTATTGGTCAAATCAGTATGGCTAAAGCAGAAGTCAGTGAGGACATCTGTGAAAATGTTTTACCCAGTCAACAATTTGGAAATTTAAAATTTTCAAAATGTTGAGTCTGATGGCTAGACTTAACATTACTGGCCAACTTTCACGGCATAGCTACACATGTTTCTTTGGCAAAAGCTATTCTTTATGTAATATATCAACTTATAAAATGCCAATAAAGTTATTTTTAATAGTTTCTGTTGGTTAATTAAATTTCCAAATACATACACTATATGATGCAGGTCCATCAGCTTCATCACTCTACCCTACCATCCAAAAGGCAGTCACATAATAACTCTTAAGAAATATATTCTGCAAAATAAATAGGTGATCTCTCCACTTTCACAAAGCAGATGGGAACAATTAAAATTTCACCAACACATGTGTAGATAAATTGAAATGCTTTTACAAGGAAAATTTCAAGTGATTTTGAAAGAACAGGGTCCACCTTTCTTCAATTCAGTTCAGTTTAGTCGCTCAGTTGTGTCCGACTCTTTGTGACCCCATGAATTGCAGCACGCCAGGCTTCCCTGTCCATCACCAACTCCCGAAGTTCACTCAAACTCACGTCCATCGAGTTGGTATTGCCATCCAGCCTTCTCATCCTCTGTCGGCCCCTTCTCCTCCTGCCCCCAGTCCCTCCCAGCATCAGAGTCTTCCAATGAGTCAGCTTTTCACATGAGGTGGCCAAAGTACTGGAGTTTCAGCTTTAGCATCATCCCTTCCAAAGAACACCCAGGACCGATCTCCTTTAGAATGGACTGGCTGGATCTCCTTGTAGTCCAAGGGACTCGCAAGAGTCTTCTCCAACACCAGAGTTCAAAAGCATCAATTCTTCGGTGCTCAGCTTTCTTCACAGTCCAACTCTCACATCCATACATGACCACTGGAAAAACCATAGCCTTGACTAGATGGACCTTTGTTGGCAAAGTAATATCTCTGCTTTTGAATATGCTATCTAGGTTGGTCATAACGTTCCTTTCTTAGTGCCTCAGATAGAGAGGAAAAGTAATTCATATGTTTAAATTAGCTTTGAGTAATGGTGAAGAGATATTTGAATGAAAGTAATTATCAGGTGTATAATCTCATTAACTTGAAATAAAAATGAACTGGAGAACTGCAGTTCTGAGTATTCGTTTCCCAAATCTGTTCATAAAAGCATACGTACCATCCAACTTTTCTCCTATATCAACAACTATATATTCAAAGAAAATAATTTTGTAATGAGTAATATAAGACTTGGAAAACATAAAGAGGAGAAAAACAAAATTTGGATCAAGGGTGGTTGATGCATCCAAAGAGCATACATAAGGATACTTCAGAGACTCAAAAGAATAATTTTACTTCAATTTTAAATTATTTAACACAGTCTTTCCTCATTATTTATTGCTTTCAAGTTTATAAAATACTATATGTGCATAAGTTTTAAAGACTCAAACTATTAAAATATATAGTATAGAAACAGTATTCTTCTTTTATCTTCTTTCAGCATATCATTTATGAGCTTCTAGTGAGATCTACTGGGCATGTATATATTATATATTGTATATTTTTATAAGTAAATACAATGTATACTGAACATTTCCCAGCCACTTATGTTTTTAATTTAAAATATACCATAAACCCCATTTTATGACAGTTCATATAGATTGGCTTCTTATGAAAGCTTGCAGAATATTCTGCAATATGCAGACAATGTAATTTATTTATCTAGTTTTCTACTGAAGGATATTTAGGTGATTTTCATTGATTTTATATTATACATGGTGCCCTAAAGTACCTTCTGTTATGTGTACACATAACCTTCTTAAGAATATGTATAGATAGCAACTCTGAAGTGGTAGGTTTGAAATGTGCAAAGGATAATGTACTTTGGATATTCCACTTGAGTGCAATCATAGCTTCTGTTCATCTGTGGATGTGGATGGAAGCTGTGAAATAAACTTGCAGAAAACTTTTACCATTTTTTTTGACCTTGTTCTTGGGATTTCATTATTATTGGGAATAATTTTTAAATATGCTAGCATCAAGATGTCAGGTGTCTTTGAACATTTCAGCCCCAAAATGTTTGAAATATGCTTTCATGACAGCAGAGAGGGATAAAAACTGAAGTACTACCGTTAGATGCTCTTACAAAGGCAAGCACAGGTATCATCTACTTATTATAAAGGCGCTTCTATTGAAATTGCTGCAGAATTTTATATTTTGAGTAGTCACAGGAGGGGAATTACAATATTATGCTGCTGCAAAAGAAATCTTTGCATTACACACCATGATGAATATTTGATCCCCAGACTTATTTTTCATTCCTTGCCTCTCTAAATACATCAGAAACTACATTCTTTTTTGTCCAAAACATTTGGAAATAACCCTGATTTTTTAGAGTCTCAAGTTAGCCATGTTTTTAAAATGATTTGTTCTTTAAGACATTTTCAGGATGTTTACAGTTTAAGAACATTCAGGATTTATTACTGTACCTTTGACAACAGAATACATTGTATTTAAGTAACAAATTTTATCCTGATCATGAATATTTTTGTCTTGAGTGTGTTAGTCGTGCAGTCATGTCCAACTCTTTGCGACCCCATGGACTGCAGCCTGCCAGGCTCCTCTGTCCATGTAATTCTCTAGGCAAGAACACTGAAGTAGGTAGCCTTCTCCAGGGGATTGTCCCAACCCAGGGATCGAACCCAGGTCTCCTGCATTGCAGTCAAATTCTTTACTGTCTGAACCACCAGGGAAGCTTGAATTAGACAGTTCCAGCCCTGAGGCTCACAATATCTCTGAGAATATGGCAGCAGGTTAGGGAGAGAATGTGGAGTGAGTATCACTTGTCCTGATCCAAATGGGATAACTTCAATATGAGGATATCACGAGGCTCTGGGTCATAAATGACAACTGTTTCTACCTATGGGAACAGTAAAAGTAAAACCCATTTCCATTTTTCACTATAAAGATGCTTTATGTTGAAGTAAAAAAATCTGTGGTCATGCCTCACGCTTCTGTCATATACCAATTATGGCACTTGGAACTGTCACTTACCCTCCTAAGCCCCAGTGTCCTTGCCTTTGAAACTGAAGAGTACAACAATTATTGATCACAGGCTTTTTCACCATGTTGCTCCAGAGGAAATATGCCCTTTTGCTTTGTCTTCATCCCACTCCTTGTCCCCACCAATCTCTACTGGTAACATTGTTAGAATTTTGCAACCCATCTCTAAATTCATTCCCCTTGGAAATATTACTATCTTCTTTTTGACAGAAGTTGTTACTCCCTGTGTGTGATACCATGACACATCTCATGCAACTCTACTATAATAGAACAGGGAGGTGGAATTGGAAATTAACACATTTTTTGGAGAACTTTCTGTATGCCAGGCACTGTGCAAAGGATAGTCACACATTCTCAGTTAATTTTGAAAACAACTTTTAAAGGAGGTGATGATATCTCCATTACTCAAGTGAGAAAAGAGCCTCTGGTGGTTAAAGTCATAGAACTGGGGAACAGGGAGCTCACACAAGAGCCCATATCAGATGATGCTGGGGTTTGTATTCTTTATGCTAAGTAGCACTCACTGTATTGCTTTATTATTTTACTTTATATTATATATTTGGAGAAGGCAATGGCAACGCACTCCAGTACTCTTGCCTGGAAAATCCTATGGACAGAGGAGCCTGGAGGGCTGCAGTCCATGGGGTCATGAATAGACAGACACGACTGAGTGACTTCACTTTCACTTTTCACTTTCATGCATTGGAAAAGGAAATGGCAACCCATTCCAGTGTTCTTACCTGGAGAATCCCAGGGATGAGGGAGCCTGGTGGGCTGCTGTTTATGGGGTTGCACAGAGTCAGACATGACTGAAGTGACTTAGCAGTATATTATATATTACCCTTGTGTTCATTTTCCCTGAAGATTCCATTTATATGGCATTATTTTTAACGGTTTAATTGTGAAGTATAATTCATATAATATACAGTTCAGTTAAGTGGTTCAGTGGTTTTTAATCATTCACAAATATGAGCAATTAAAACCATAGTCAGGACTTCTCTGGTGGTCCAGTGGTTAAGAATTGTCCCCCACTGCCAAGGACACACGTTAGATGCCTAGTCCAGGAAGATTCCACATGCCGTGGAGCATTGAAGCCCTTAGGGCACAACTACTGAGCCCATTTGTTCCAGAGCCCGTTCTTCACAACAAGAGAAGCCACCATGATGAGAAGCTCATGGACACAATAAAGAGTAGCCCCCACTCACTGCAACTAGAGACAGCCTTCAAGCAGCAATGAAAACACAGTCAGCCAAAAATAAATAAATAAATAAATGAAACAAAGAAAGAAAATCAACATCATATGTTAAAAAAAAAAGAAGTCAGTTTTAGAACATTTCATCATTTCTAAAAGAAACTTTGGGAGGGAGTGGTCCTAAGATGGCAGAGGAATAGGACAGGAAGACCACTTTCTCCCCCACAAATTCATCAAAAGAACATTTCAATGCTGAGTAAATTCAACAAAACAACTTCTGAATGCTGGCAGAGGACATCAGGCACCTAGAAAAGCAGATCATTGTCTTCAAAAACAGGTAAGAAAAATATAAAAGATGAAAAAAGAGACAAAGGAGGTAGGGAGGGAGCTCCATCCCAGGAAGGGAGTCCCGTCCCAGGAAGGGAGTCTTAAAACACCAGGAAACACTCTTGCTGCCAAGTCTGTGGTGAGCCTTGGAAGCACAGAGGGCAATATAACAGGGAAGAAAAATAAATAGTTAAAACCAACAGATTATGAGCCCAACGGAACTCCCCCAACAGAGAAGCAGTGCAGACTCCTGCATCTGCCACTAGCAAGTGGGGGCTGGGCAGGGAGGTGCGGGCTGCAGTGCTTTTTAAGAATCGGGCTGGAATGCCCCAGATGTAACCAGAGCAAACTAACTTGGGCTAGCATACCAGACTGTGGGATAGCTACCACACAAAAAGCTCTAAC
Source organism: Neotragus pygmaeus (assembly GCA_006410875.1). Taxonomy (NCBI): domain Eukaryota; kingdom Metazoa; phylum Chordata; class Mammalia; order Artiodactyla; family Bovidae; genus Neotragus; species Neotragus pygmaeus. The sequence goes on along the minus strand of SJYV01038749.1, from coordinate 594,803 downwards.
ATAAGACACCACCAGGACCGTGCACAGAACAAAGGATGGAACAGAAATAGCCGGCTGCAGACCATTTCCCTGCAGTGACAGGCAGCCAGAACCATAAGGGCTGGAAGGGGGCAATCACAGCCCTGGAGAGACTTTATCTACCAAACTGCAAGCAGGTTTCTTTGCTAACTAAGACTTCTTGGGGTTCTGGACAGTCACTATCTGCCTGACAAGGGGTGCCAGTGGTACACCTAGAAAACCGAGCAGCAGGAAAAGGCGATAAGTCACAGCAACCATGCTCACCAAACACCTGAGCTACTCAGTTCTGGGAAGGGCACAAAACTCGGGCCCAACCAAATCTACGCCTCTGAGGGCTACCTGAGAGCCGAGCCTGAGCGGCTTAGACCGGGGAGGTGCATGCAGCCCAGGGCCAGGCTCAGATGGTTCCCTGCGGAGCAACGGAGCCTGAGTGGTGTGACCGTGTGCAGGGGCATGCCCAGCATGGCTGAGACACTGCGAGCACACGCCAGAGTTATTTGTTTGCAGCATCCCTCCCTCCCCACAGCGTGACTGAACAAGTGACCCTAAAAAAAAAAAAAAGTGTCCACCACCACCCGCCTTGTGTCAGGGCGGAAATCAGACACTGAAGAGACCAGCAAACAGAAGAAGCTAAACAGAGGGAACAGCCTTGGAAGTGACCCCACATTGCCCACAACACCAGAGAAATTCCGAGAATATCTTTACTATATTTACGACCATTCTCTTTTTTGTTGTTGTTGTTGATGATGTTGTTTGGTTGTTTTTTCTTCTTTTCTTTTTCTTCTCCTTTTTTTTTAAACTTAAAAAAAATTTTAAATCCTCTATTTCTCNAACACCAGAGAAATTCCGAGAATATCTTTACTATATTTACGACCATTCTCTTTTTTGTTGTTGTTGTTGATGATGTTGTTTGGTTGTTTTTTCTTCTTTTCTTTTTCTTCTCCTTTTTTTTAAACTTAAAAAAAATTTTAAATCCTCTATTTCTCCTTTAATTTTAATTTTTATAACCTACTATCACTTTACAAAAAAAGACCCTATTTTTAAAGCAAATGCCGTATATTTATATTTTTGTGGTGGTTGTTGTTTTTAAATAATTCTCGTGACTTTTTTTTTTCTTCTCGTTCTTCTTCTTTTCTTTAATATTGTATTTTTGAGAATCCAACGTCTACTCTAGATTTTTAATCTTTGCTTTTTGGTATTTGTTGTCAATTTTGTACATTTAAAAGCCAAATCTTTAGTACCCAAGTCTACCTGAGAGCGAGATTACTGGCTGGACCACTCTCTCCTCCTTCGGACTCTCCTGTTTGTCCACCAGGTGGTCTCTGTCTCCTCCCTCCCCCTTCTCTTCTCTACCCAACTCTGTGATACTCTGTGTTCCAGACGATGGAGAACACTTAGGGAACTGGTTACTGGCTGGATCTGTCTCTCTCCTTTTCATTNGGACTGAAGAATCTAACACACACATGATTCAGATTTCAGCGTGTGTATCTAATTCCTCTGGCCTAGTTGTGTGAGGCATCTCTCAGCATCCTCCTATAACGCTTAGTGAAATCTCTGTATGTGCAGTTACTGAAGTTGCTTGACAGATTTTTATCCACTAGGACCCTATGTTCCATGAAGAGACCATGGCTCCTTTGTCATTAAAGTCTCAGAATTAACAAATTGTAGTCATCAGTACTTACTTGCTGAGTGACACTACAAGTTAAGCAAGTCTTTAGTGGCTCAATCCCTTCATCATGGATACTTATTGGTGTCTTGTATACACAAAGAATTATTCTAGGCACTGCATAAATGATGATGAATAAAAGATAACATCAGATGGACAGTAAAGCAGACTGCCTTCATGATATGTATAAGCTTGTTTTCTAAATACAGAAAATCATCATATAAAATCGTATTGAATGAATTATTCTGTGGTTTAAGGAATTTTTGCCTTGAATAATACACAGCAAAGGTTCAAGTATGACCAAAGCCAGAAAATATTCAGTTAAGTAATTCTTATGATCACAACAGCAAAAGAAGATTAAGAAAACTATTGTCATTTTTCAACTGNATTGAATGAATTATTCTGTGGTTTAAGGAATTTTTGCCTTGAATAATACACAGCAAAGGTTCAAGTATGACCAAAGCCAGAAAATATTCAGTTAAGTAATTCTTATGATCACAACAGCAAAAGAAGATTAAGAAAACTATTGTCATTTTTCAACTGAAGTATTATAGTATTATCTAAAATTAAAAAAAAAATCCGTAGAAAGTACAAAATTGGGCACAAAGCCTAAGTTGAATATAAGCATATATTTGCTTTGAAATGAACAAAACTGTTCTATTTCTTTTAATTTAATGAACTCAGCTATCAGGTATTTTTAGGAGGAAAATGTAGTGGTGTTTGATATTAATAAAACTATCAAATGATTATTTGTAACTTTTGTAGTTATGATCTCTATAGCTGCTAGACATACCCCAATTTGGGGGGAAATCTTCATGATATTTCCATCATAATTTAAAAGAAAATTATATTATGGTATTTGGAACCAAGCATATGAAACAAATACCCCATGGGGGGATTCCAGAAGAAGAGTAATGAGCACTTATTGGAAAGGGAAATACGAAGAATTTGAAGTCATTATCTCATTTTGATAGGCTAAAAATATTTTTTTTTTTTCAGCTCATACACATATGAGCTCTTGTTTAAATTTAAGGTGCTAAGAAGTAACAGATTTTATTTTCTTGGCTCCACAATCATTGCAGGCAGTGACTACAGCCATGAAATTAAAAGACGCTTTCTCCTTGGAAGGGAAGCTATGACAAGCCTATAAAGTGTATTAAAAAGCAGAGACATAGCTTTGCCAACAAAGGTCCATCTAGTCAAAGCTATGGTTTTTCCGGTAGTCAGGTATGGATGTGTGAGTTGGACTATAAAGAAGGCTGAGCCTCAAAGAACTGATGCTTTCAAATTTTGGTGATGGAGAAGACTCTTGAGAGTCCTTTGGACTTCAAGGAGATCAAACTAGTTACCCTAAAGGGAATCAATCCTGAATATTCATTGGCAGGATTGCTGTTGAAGCTGAAGCTCCAATCCTTTGGCCACCTGATGCAAAGAGCTGAGTTACTGGAAAAGACTCTGATGCTGGGAAAGATTGAAGGCAAAAGGAGAAGAGGATAGCAGAGGATGAGATGGTTAGATAGCATCATCAACTCAATAGACATGAATTGGAGCAAACTCCATGAGATAGTGGAGGACAGAGGGCCCTGGTGTGCTGCAGTCCATGGGGTTGCAAAGAGTTGGACACAACTTCATGACGGACCAACAACAAGGAGCTTAACTAGAGTAAATAGCTAGACGTACTTTATAATATAGCTGTTATTTAAAGAAAAAGCCACACATATTTAACTAGACTCACTAAAGTTTTATTTTGTTTGTATCCAAAACATAGTTTTCTTCTTTAAAAATGTTTTCCCTTAGCAGCCTACCATCAACACTTTTTCTGTTCTTAAAGTGGAAATGCGGCTACTGGGAGGAATAAGGACTGTTCTGAACAAGGACCAGGGTCTTTAATCTGAAATGTTTATGGCAGATAGTCAGATTCTTAAAGCCTTCTAGATTGTTTGTTCAGTGACAATATGCTGCAGAAGAGGTTAAGAGATTAATAGCAGGTGAATCACATTTTAAATATCTTCTTACAAACTGAAGGTAAGCTTGTGTCTGCTTCTATAACGTATATAAAGGTGTTTCATTGCCCTGAGGGATTAATAAAAATAACAGTGACAAGTGTTAATTTTTAAGTCCCACGACTTTTATCTCTTACATCCCAACATGTACTGAATATAGATTGAGAAAAAATAAGATTATGTGGTGATTTCAAAACAGGTCGAAAATTAAAAGGGAAATAATTTGTTGGGTTTTTTTTTTTAGAAAAACATATTCACACTCAGTGTTTGGTTTAGCTGCTTCTGAAATTCTAAAATGATACCTGACTACCCATCATGATGACAGTTTGTCTGATTTAGCAGCATTTGCGTAAAGGGTTTGAAGATAATTATTTTACTGCTACCTTATTCATACATGTGTGTGCATATATGCATGTGTGTACGTGTATATATATATATATATGTATATATGTGTGTATATACCTATATATATATCAGAATACATGTTCATATTAATGTATTATTCATATATAGATACATGAATTTGAAAATCCCAGAGGTACAGATATCTTACTTTGTGGCTCAGCTGGTAAATATTCTGCCTGCAATGTGGGAGACCTGGGTTTGATCCCTGGGTTGGAAAGATCTCCTGGAGAAGGAAATGTCAACCCACTCCAGTATTCTGACATGGAGAAGTCCATGGACTGTATAGTCCATGGGGTTGCAAAGAGTCAGACATGACTGAGTGACTTAAAAATATATATATATTATTCACATGTAGATATATGTATCTGAGAATCCCAGAGGTTGTTACAAGCACAACAAAATATTCTTTAAGCCATACTAATTTCTGGGTCTTGGATTACTTTCCTTTACTGAGGAAAGAGTGTTAGGGTAAACGGAGTGATGATTTTACTCATAACCAGATATACTACCTCCTCTTCCAAAGCTTTCCTGTGCTACAGTGTAGGAATATAACCAAATTTTTGATCTGATGTCTATTGTTGACTGATGAGAGTGAGGTGAAAGTCCCAAGGAAGGTGCTCATATCTTATCATTCATAGTGAGGATTAGTTAATAAATACTATCAATGTTAATGAAAAATAAATAAGATTTTAAACCTATTATATAAAGCTAGCACTATAGCTAGTAGAATTAAAACCAGATGAGAAAGTATCTGAAATATCATATTATCCAGACACACACATACATACACACACAGGAAACAAAACAAAAAACCTTAATTTATTAAAGGAAAGAAAACAAAGGATTAGAAACAGAAAACTTGACATTAAAGAAACTATTTCAATATGTATAAATAAAGAGATGGGGTAAAAAAATCAAAGCCCAACTGTAAGTTTCATATAATAAATGTAGCTAAATAAAATGTTTCAGACACATATAAAGTAAAACATTAAAGTGAGAATAAAAACAAACTAGGAAAATGTCAACAATAATGTGAATTGTGTTGTTAATATAGAAAATGTCAGTGCCAAGATTAACTTTTTCAATGACAGAAAGAGGAAAAGAAACTTTGTAAGAAATTACCACCATGTTGGGCCTCAATACATTTTCTTGGACAAAAATGCATAGTATGAAAACAAATGAAAAACTATAGGAAATACAAGGAAATGAGACAAATAGAAAGCCCAGAAACACATAATTCAGATAAGGAATGCATTTATGATAAAGATCACATTTTAAATCAGCAGGGAAAGAATTATTATTTGACTTAGGTGGTTTGGGGACAATTGACTGATAATTTGAAAATAAAGAGTTATCCTCCTAAGTTGTATTCTGTACCAAATTAAATCCAAATGAATTGAAACTTTACCTGCAAAATATGTGATAAAAGTACTAGAAGAATAGTCAAGCATTGTGAGTTATAAGTAACTTGATATTAAGTCAAAATGAATTTAACTGTTCTAAATGACACATATAGTATGTAGCTGACTGGGATTTGAACCTAGGCAAACTGGCTCCAGGGTCAATGCTTTTAAAATATGTTTTGGGTAAAAAACATAGACCAAGAAACCACATGTAATCCTAGGATAGAGAGTGCATTTTAAGAGTTACATGGAAGATTGACTCTATGAGGAAAACTTGATGGATTTAACTACATGAAAACTGCAATCCTTCTTATGTGAAAAAATATGGAACAACATTGAAATTCAACTGAGAAAATAGTTGCAATATGCATGAAGAAATGTTAATATCCTTAGCACATTAGAGGTCTTTTGTTAATAGGAAACCTGAAGAAAAATAGGCAAAATATATGCAAGAAAATAATAATTTTGTAGTCACAAAATTGCCAGTCAGTAAGAATGAGCTTGTGAGACTTTATTTCATGGAAAGATGAGCAACCTACTGTTAAAAGTAGGGGAAATACAGGATAAAATTTATGCATTAGTATTATCCATGCTATATATACATATATGGCCTAGAAAAATTGGTGTATAATTTTTTTAACTTTATCTCTCCTTGTCTCTTTATAAAGGTTTTCATTTGCTTGTAGGATCTTTTGTAGGACCCCAAGTAGGAGTGGTGAATAGTGAGGTATTTCAAGAATGAGAGAGAAGCTAGGTAGACAGGGATGGCAATAGCTACTAATGGTTTCTTACTTGAGTATGTTTCTTCTTCTTTCTGAACAAATCAACATTTTGTCAGGTACTACATGGGCTCTTTGCCAACCTCATGACTTGACCAGCTAATAATAGTTATTCCATTCCTCTTGTTGTTTCGTTGCTAAGTCGTGTCTAGTTCTTCTGTGACACCATGGACTGTAGCTCCTCTGTTCATGGGATTTTCCTGGCAAGAAGGCAGAAGTGTGTTGCCATTTCTTCCTCCAGGGGATCTTCCCAACCCAAGGATCAAACCCACATCTCCTGTGTCTCCTGCATTGGCAGGTGAATTATTTACCACTGAACCACCTGGGAAGCCCTCTATTCCTCCTTCCTGTGGTTAATTTATTCATGGTGCTGCTGCTGCTAAGTCGCTTCAGTCATGTCCAGCTCTGTGTGACCCCATAGACAGCAGCCCGCCAGGCTCCCCTCCTGTCCCTGGGGTTCTCCAGGCAAGAGTACTGGAGTGGGTTGCCATTTCCTTCTCCAATTTATTCATGAGTACATGTCAAAATCCTAACTAATGAGACATTAGAATATGAGTGGGTATTTCTGAGAAAGTGTACTTTATTCTTAAAAAGGGTCATAACTAAGGGGCTTAGTCCTAGTCCTGCCTTTAGATATTTTAATATAAGAAGGTAATATTTGGAGTTGTTGAAACCATCTTATTGCCATTAAAAAAAAAATTGAAGACCAACCAAACTGAAAGCTTCACGCTGATGAGCTGTTAAATAACTGCTGTGCCCTCACCTTGCCTCTTCTTATGTATAAAGGTGAATTCCTCATTATTTAAGTGATTCTTGTCTAAAATTATATTTATGTACTTGCAGCTCAAAGTATCCTGACACAGAAAGGAAGATACTCATGCAAAAAATTAATTTGCAAGTTGACAGGAAGGAGAAATTGAAGAAGAAGGAAATAGAATTAGCACAGATTTGAGATTTTTCTAGAACATTTTGAAGGCAAGAAAGCAAATAGATTTTTTTTTAACAGATAGCATGGGAATTTGACAGAGTATACCAACAGTATATGGAAGTTTTAAATCAACTTTGTTGTATGTAAATTTAATATAATTATCCCTCTGCTATCAATTTTAGAGATTTATAAAGCCATGCATTACTTGCTGAATATTAAGTTTGGATTTATCTTTCTATTGGGTGTAACACTGCATAACAGAGTGGCACTCAATAATTCAGTCTTATTAGGGTTATTATCTCTTATTTGAGATGAGAAGGCATCTTCCTTTTAATAATAAACCTAAGACATTTTCTAGGAAGAAAGATTTCATAACCAAATTAATTCAGGAAAATATATATACTATTAATATCTTAGAACTTTAAAATGTTCATCTTTAAGAAAAAAAATAAGAAATCCTGACATAAGAAAAGCATAACCAAGAATTTGACAAATTTAAAAATGGTTATTACTGAAGAAATTCCAGGAACCATTATCTGAATAATTCCTAAATGGGGATGAAGAATGAATGAAGGGGTGATTATTCTTTTATAGTGATTTGCAAATACTCATTGTCTAGGACCTCTCTACAGATGACCAGTGCCAAATCAATAATAGCATTAGAGTGAAGTCCCATCTCAGCTGTGAAGACATTATGCATAAAATGAAATTCAAACAATCCTTACTTTATAGGATTGTTGTGAGAGTGAAATTGAATTATTATGAAGATTACAGAAAATATTTCATTTAGGAAGTACTTAGCCCATTATAAATATAAATTGAAATTATTATTAATGATTACTACTATTATTATAATTATCATTTGTGAAGAAACTAGTAGAAGAATGTGGATTTCTCTAGAGTGTTGGGGAAAGTGATTTAGCATCCACTAGAAGATTGGAGTTGATGCCTTAAGTCAGAGATCAGGGTCCTACCTTGAACTTGAGCATAGGCACAAGGACTTGTGTTCCAAGGACTTTGGGGAACTTTGTTTCTAACTTAATTTTGTGCTAATTATATTGTTATTTTCTCAAAATCTTTTTGAATTTCTGTTTTGGAAATGCTATCAGTCCCTGAGTACATTGGTCTTGGATGGTAATACAGAGTGAAACCTTAATTTTTGGAAACAGCTTACTTTTAATTAGAAGTTAGTCTGGTAAAATGTGAGTGATAGATTGGATATACCATTTTTTAAAAGTAAAGTATGACTATAAAGCGTTCTTCCCTGATGGCTCAGTGGTAAAGAATTTGCCTGCAGTGCAGAAGACCCAGGAGATGCAGATTCAATACCTGGGTCAGGAAGATTCCCCGGAGAAGGAAATGGCAAGCCACTTCAATATTCTTGTCTGGAAAATCCCATGGACAGAGGAGCCTGGCAGCTACAGTCCATGAAGTTACAGAGTCGGGTATGACTGAGCAACTAAACACACACATGGGTATAAAGGGAAACCCAAAACTAATGAGTATTTACCCTTATATTGCTAGTGTTTTGAAAAAGGTAACATCATCAGAATTCACTTAAAGTGTTTAAGGTGACAACTTTTAAGAATAACATGGATATGTAAGTTCTAGCATATTAATTGTAAATAAATATTACTACTTTTTAAGACTCCTCCACACACACNTCGTTCTGCTTGCCCAGTTCAATTAGTTTTCTTATAAATCCGCCCTAGCATTTTTCATTGCAGCCAATTATCTAACGTGTTCCAGTATGAAAATCTGGTCATTACCAAAAACATAATTGATTTGATCCATGCTCTGACACAACACTTGGCAAAATGCATATGCCTTCATACTGAATAGTCCTGCTGGGCTATTATTTTTCAGTAAGACAGAAAACCATGTTGGCAATGGGCAGTGCAGTAATATGAAAATATGAGGGCCTCATTTCTGTGGAAAGTTACAGCAAAAACAGAGGTGTGGATGGAAGTCCAACGAGGACATCATTTGTCCTAAGACTTGGACTAAGAATCTATTTATCTCTAACACTGCCTTTCTGTAGGAGAAAAAGTGAAGCTAAGAGAGGGCACAGACAGAGTGGAGAGAGCAGGGCCTGGGCCTGAGAGACTGAACTTGAATTTCAGGGTGGCCACTTGCCATTTTATAGCCTAAGGGCTGGGCACATTCCTCAGCCTTTTTAATTCACAGTGTACTTGTCTGTAAATCTGGGCACGTTATTCTGTACCCCAGAGTGGTGCCCAGAGGAAGAGCAAAAGTGAAGAGAGGGCCTGCAATATATTATTAAGCACTCAGTGAATAGTGGCAAGCATGTAATACTGCTGACCAAGTCACAACTAGTTTGCTCTTTTTGGTTCCAATTTTGTTGACATGTAAAATGCAATCTTGTTTACTTAATGAAAAAATTAAGACAACAGGATCACAATTTAAAGAACATTATTATTATTCCTCCCATGCCCTGTACTTTCTATGACATACAGAGTTTAGGCCCATAGTCTGCTTATTTTTAGTGGAAAAAAAACTTCTATATGTGGTCTATATGAGCATGAGCGAGAAAAATATCACACATTCAAGAAATTTCATAAAATCTCTCTATAGAATTTAAAGAGAAATAAAATGGCTATTATGAACAATCCACTAAGGCAAAGAATATTAACAATAACTTATAATTCCTATGGGTGTTCTTAACAACAGCATGTCCCTCTAAACCACTCCCTGTCCATAGATAACTCTCCTGAATTTAGGGTAAACCATCCCTTTTATAGTGCTATCACAAACATATATGTATTCCTAAATAATATATTGAATATGGATACAGATATGTAATCACACTGTATATCTTTTCCCATGACTTGCCTCTTAGAAGCCATATTATAGTCATTATATGAATATAACACAATTTATATATTCACTTGACTATTAGACATTGAATTATCCTTACATTTTATTAATAGTACTGGTATAAATGAATACATTAAAAAATAGCATTGTTATGTACAAAGATTCCCTAGGGTACAGACTAAATAAAAGAGTTGTCAGGTTGTTTTTTCATTCAATATCACAGTAATCCAAGTCTATGCCCCAACCAGTAATGCTGAAGAAGTTGAAGTTGAATGGTTCTATGAAGACCTACATAGACCTTTTAGAACTAACATCCAAAAAAGATGTCCTTTTCATATAGGGGACTGGAATGCAAAAGTAGGAAGTCAAGAAACACCTGGAGTAACAGGCAAATTTGGCCTTGGAATACGGAATGAAGCAGGGCAAAGACTAATAGAGTTTTGCGAAGAAAATGCACTGGTCATAGCAAACACCATCTTCCAACATCACGAGAGAAGACTCTACACATGGACATCACCAGGTGGTCAACACCGAAATCAGATTGGTTATATTCTTTGCAGCAAAAGATGGAGAAGCTCTATACAGTCAACAAAAACAAGACCAGGAGCTGACTATGGCTCAGGTCATGAACTCCTTCTTGCCAAATTCAGACTTAAATTGAAGAAAGTAGGGAAAACCACTCGACCATTCAGGTATGACCTAAATCAAATCCCTTATGATTATGCAGTGGAAGTGAGAAATAGATTTAAAGGACTAGATCTGATAGATAGAGTGCCTGATGAAGTATGGAAGAAGGTTCGTGACATTGTACAGGAGACAGGGATCAAGACCATCCCCATGGAAAAGAAATGCAAAAAAGCAAAACAGTTGTCTGAGGAGGCCTTACAAATAGCTGTGAAAAGAAGAGAAGCGAAAAGTGAAGGAGAAAAGGAAAGATACAAGCATCTGAATGCAGAGTTCCAAAGAATAGCAAGGAGAGATAAGAAAGCCTTCCTCAGTGGTCAATGCAAAGAAATAGAGGCAAACAACAGAATGGGAAAGATTAGAGATCTCTTCAAGAAAATTAGAGATACCAAGGGATCATTTCATGCAAAGATGGGCTCGATAAAGGACAGAAATGGTCTGGACTTAACAGAAGCAGAAGATATCAAGAAGAGGTGGCAAGAATACACAGAAGAACTATACAAAAAAAATCATGACCAAGATAATCATGATGGTGTGATCACTCACCTAGAGCCGGACATCCTGGAATGTGAAGTCAAGTGGGCCTTAGAAAGCATCACTACAAACAAAGCTAGTGGAGGTGATGGCATTCCAGTTGAGCTATTTCAAATCCTGAAAGATGATGCTGTGAAAGTGCTGCACTCAATATGCCAGCAAATTTGGAAAACTCAGCAGTGGCCACAGGACTGGAAAAAGTCAATTTTCATTCTAATCCCAAAGAAAGGCAATGCCAAAGAATGTTCAAACTATCGCACAGTTGNTGGAAAAGACTCTGATGCTGGGAGGGATTGGGGGCAGGAGGAGAAGGGGACGACCGAGGATGGCTGGATGGCATCACAGACTCGATGGACATGAGTCTGAGTGAACTCTGAGAGATGGTGATGAACAGGAAGGTCTGGCGTGCTGCAATTCATGGGGTCGCAAAGAGTTGGACACGACTGAGCGACTGAACTGAACTGAATATATGCATTTATTGTTATACAGTTGGTGACATCCCTCAAGTTTGGTACATAAATTTAAAAAGTTTCTCACTCAAAATGTCAAAAAATTCTCTGAAGAAAAAATAATTCTCTGATTTTTTTTTTCCTTTGATCAAAGAGGCATTTTTAGAAATGTGTTTCTTATTTTCCAAACTTACTTTTAGTTACTGATTTCTAGTTTCATTTCACTGTGGTCAGAGAAAACACTCAATGTGACACCCCCACCCCAACACACACACACAAGATTTACTCTTTCCTCCATTAGGAAGAGAAGACTAGTGATGGGTCTCCTCTATTCATTCCATAATAGAACCAGATGGAGGTTAGCTTGCAGGTTTATTTGGACTCGTTTCACTTTTGGTTTTATCTCTTCAGAGAAATGCTTGTGATATGTCTGTTTAGACTCCCCTTCTGCTGAGGATTTGTGCTTCACATCAGGAGACTTAGGAAGACTCTGCACTGTATTTCTCTTCCAGGCCTCCAACACCCTCTGCTGCCTCTGATCCCAGCAAGACTTTCTGGAGATAACTAACCATCTTTTAGATTTCAATGTCACACCAGCCCGTGCAGCTGTGAAAATCTGCAAATTTATTGTTTTCCTAGTAAATACATGCTAACTAGGACAAACCAGAGTCTCCACTCATCTCCAGATCTGGCAAATGGTTAACTGTCTCAGCTCACCCAGGAAGGGTTTCCCTAACTTTGCCTCTCCATCTTTTTTGATCTCTTTAATAATGTGATACATTCAGGTGTTGAGCTTTGGGGTTTTTTTAGATGCTGTTGGAGGATGGGTGAGCTGCCAATACCTAAAACAAGCTTATTGGAAGCAGGGGTCCCCTTTGTGACTTCCTATATTTGTTTTTCTTTATTCACTACTTTGATTTACTTTTTGTTAGTATGCAAACTGAGTTGAATAGGAAGCTTTGCCCCCTTGACACTTCTCACACATATAGATGTCAGGTAAAATACAACAAGAAATGTAAGATATACAGACTTCCCAGGTGGCGCTAGTAGTTAAAAATCCACCCGCCAATGCAGAAGAGGTAAGAGATGCAGGTTCAAGGCCTTGGTCGGGAAGATCCCCTTAAGAAGGAAATGGCAACCCACTCCAGTGTTCTTGCCTGGGAAATCCTATGGACAGAGGAGCCTGGCAGGCNTAGTAGTTAAAAATCCACCCGCCAATGCAGAAGAGGTAAGAGATGCAGGTTCAAGGCCTTGGTCGGGAAGATCCCCTTAAGAAGGAAATGGCAACCCACTCCAGTGTTCTTGCCTGGGAAATCCTATGGACAGAGGAGCCTGGCAGGCTACAGTTCATGGGGTTGCATCTGAGCATCTGAGAACAGAACTACACTACACACACAATCCTAGGAGCAAGTGGAAAACTCAAAGTACCAGCAATAGCAATGAACTTCTACCACACAGGTCTAAGTGGGAGATGAAGCCAAAAGGAAGAGAGTTTATTGGAAACAGATACATTCATTAGGTTTGATGGAACATCCCAGGAGAAACTCATACACAGTAGAGACTAAGTAATCATCTTTTTCTCCCATAAATGCCAAGAAAGAGAACAACAGAAGCAGTAACTACAATGAAACCTTTAGATATTTAAGTGTCTAGAGATGCCATCATTAGGCCAAGGCGGGGAACACAAACCCGCAGCAGACCTAGGTGTGGAGGGTTAATCTCAATTACTAAACTTATAGTTTATTAAGCCAAGAAATTAACTGAAATTGCTCCTGTAAAATAGTTAGCGCTTCTGTAGAAGAAAGTTCATATCAAAGCCCTAAGAATATTCCCACGGCTCAGAATAAGACCCCTAAAGACAATGGCAGCTGAAGGGGAAGTTGCAGAAACATAGAAAGCACTTGAAGAAACACCATGATATTAAAGTTAATAGACAAAGAAATGGGAGGGCTGCCTCCCAGGAACACAGATAATAGAGCAGTTGGAAAAATAATTTTAATTTAGTATATTTTAAACAGAAAAGTAACAAAGAATGTTTCCTCTACACTGATCTGAAAGTACTCTTCCTACAAACATCTAGGAAGCCTGGGTAAAATATAACAAAAGAATAGTTTAAAGACATAAAAGCACACTTGCAAATAAAAAGTAAACCACCAGGTGTTGAAATGAAGAAAAATCAAAATTCTAAGCATCTGTTTATTATTACTACCCCAGAGGCTAAAGAGAGGGAAAGAAAGTCAGGTGGGTGCATGCCTCTGTCACATTTGGGTTTGGGTTTTGGCACCTTTTTATAGACAGGTAAAAAGGGCTTATTTGGGGTGTGATGTTGGAATAAACATGACTGCACAAACCTGGAAACTAGAAAGGACCACAGGAACTAGAAAAAATACTAACTTACTAGCACAAGTGGATCATGGAGCCTTCTCTATTTCTCTGTGGAGCTGATTAAAAGGTTGCTCCTGAGATATCCAACCCTGAGGGAGGGATCTGTATGAGAACATCATAAATTACTGTTTTAAATGAGTGCAGAAATAAAAGGAATAACTGAAACTAATGACATGAAAAGACATCATGACAAAAGGCAAGAAGCAGAGTTATTTAAAGAAAATTACAAAAAATTTCTTTAGAAAAAAATTAAAACTGAAATACAGAGTACAGGGAGGAGAGAACAAAAGTATGGAAGGAAGATTAAGGTACATGAAATACAGGAAGAGAAGCTACGATGCTGTGATAATAGTCCAAGAGACAATGGGAAAGGGTTTTGAAAGTTAATGGGAGAAAGTCTTGTGTTTAAGAGACACAAACATGAGTCTCAAGCATGATAAATAATAAATCTACAACTATCTGACTTGCATACAAATATAGAGAAAAACGATTTCAATAGCAAACAAAAAGAAAAAACTACTTCAAAAGGAATAATAATGAAAATGGTCACAAACTTTTCAATATAGAATAACAGAGACCTGTATAAAAATGAGCAAACCAAATAAATAGGAAGCCTGGTAAGCAAAGGGAAAAAAAACAAACAAACACCCAACCTGGTGTAAATGAAAGCAAATTTATCAAGAATTCTCAGTAATATTAAATAAACATGTAATTTATAAAATAAAAATTTATAGATTAAATAAGAAAGAAATGGCTTCCCTGGTGGCTTAGTGGTAAAGAATCCATCAGCCAATACAGGATACAAGGGTTAGAGCCCAGAACCAGGAAGATCCTGCAAGCCTCAGAGCAACTAAGCTTGTGAGCCATAACTACTGAGCCTGTGCACAAGTACTGAGCACATGCACTGTAACTACTGAAGCCCGCGGCGCCCTAGAGTCCATGCTATGCAACAACAGACTCCACCACAGTGAGCAGCCTGCACACTGAAACTAGAGAGTAGTCCCTGCTCGCTGTAACTAGAGAAAGCCCACGCAGCAGTGAAGACCCAGTGCGTCCGAAAATAGAGTTAAAAACAGAAAGAAATGTCTTCTCCATATTAAACCATATACCATGGAGAATTGCAGAAGGAAAGTTAAAAGAACTGGTATTTTCTTAAATTATTTGTTACTTAATCTATGTGCATGTCAAGAAACAACAGAACCAGACATGGAACAACAGCTTGGTTCAAAATCAGGAAAGGAGTATGTCAAGGCTATATATTGTCACTCTGCTTACTTAACTTATATGCAGAGTACATCATGCAAACTGCCAGGCTGGATGAAGCACAAACTGAAACAAGATTGCCAGGAAAAATAATAATAACCTGAGATATGCAGATGACACCACCCTTATGGCAGAAAGTGAAGAGGAACTAAAAAGCCTCTTGATGAAAGTGAAAGAAGAGAGTGAAAAAGCTGACTTAAAACCCAACATTCAAAAAATGAAGATCATGGCATCTGATCCCATCACTTCATGGCAAATAGATGGGGAAAATCATTTTCTCCATAGATAGATGGGGAGATCATTTGCAGTGATCTCTAAAATCATTGCAGATGGTGACCACAGCCATGAAATTAAAAGCCACTTGCTTCTTGGAAGAAAAGCTATGACAAACCTAGATAGCATATTAAGAAGCAGAGACATCACTTTACTGACAAAGGTCTGTCTAGTCAAAGCTATGGTTTTTCCAGTAGTCACGTTTGGATGTGAGGATTGAACTATAAAGAAAGCTGAGAGCCAAAGAATTGATGCTTTTGAACTGTGGTGTTGGAGAAGACTGTTGAGAGTCCCTTGGACAGCAAGCAGATCCAACCAGTCCATCCTAAAGGAGATCAGTCCTGAATATTCATTGGAAGGACTGATGCTAAAGTTCCAATAGTTTGGCCACCTGATGTAAAGTACTGACTCATTAGAAAGACCCTGATGCTGGGAAAGATTGAAGGCAGGAGGAGGGGACGACAGAGGATGAGATGGTTGGATGGCATCACGGACTCGATGGACAAGAATTTGAGCACCCTTTGGAGTTGGTGATGGACAAGGAAGCCTGATGTGCTGCAGTCCATGGAGCTGCAAAGAGTCGGACATGACTGAGTGACTGAACTGAACCAGAAATACAGAAATTCATATAAAATGTATTTGTTTCCTCAGTTTCAATAGCCATGCATTAGAAATAGTAATTTTGAAAAGTGACAAATTGTGCCTAAAATTTTCTTGCACTTTATCTATTACATGACCTGCAACATAACTTCTTGGGCCCCAAAACTCCACCCATATTTATGGGGAGATTCACAATAAAGGGAGATGGAAAAAAAGGCAAACCCGTGAACCCTGAAACAGATCCTACCACATCCCATCCAAACCAATGATATCAATTGCCTGATGAACATTCAGTCTCTCTCACCTACCCTCTCCAATAAGGTAGTAACATTGTAATAATATTAGGATTCAGAGTCAGGTTGTAATATAAAGTGGGCAAATACATCTCTTTCACCGAAACCCATTCTTTATTTTTTATATTAATAATTCAAAATAATTTTATGCTAATAATTGATTCAGCAAAATGATCCTATTGTTTTAATCTTGGGCATTTACATGCAGTGTTATTGGGCAATATATTTCCTATTTAGTGAAATGTCCTGTTTCCAAATCTAGAGGCACTTTACAAACCTATAGGCCACTGTAAGTCTGACTCCCTTAAGACAAAATGCAAAAGTCAGAAGTCAAGAAATACCTGGAGTAACAGACAAATTTGGCCTTGGAGTACAGAATGAAGCAGGGAAAAGACTAATAGAGTTTTGCCAAGAGAATGCACTGGTCATAGCAAACACCCTCTTCCAACAATACAAGAGAAGACTCTACACATGACCGTCACCAGAAGGTCAATACTGAAATCAGATTGATTAAATTTTTTGCAGCCAAGATGGAGAATATCTATACAGTCAGCAAAAACAAGACCTGAAGCTAACTGTAGCTCAGATCATGAACTTGTTAATGCCAAATTCAGACTTAAACTGAAAAAAGTAGGGAAAACCACTAGAACATTCAGATATGACCTAAATCAAATCCCTTACAATTATACATTAGAAGTGACAAATAAATTCAAGGGATTAGATCTGATAGAGTGCTTGAAGAACTTGGGATGGAGGTTTGTGATACTCTACAGGAGGCAGTGATCAATACCATCACCAAGAAAAAGAAATGCAGCAAGGCAAAATGGTTGTCTGAGGAGGCCTTACAAATAGCTGAGAAAAGAAGAGAAGAGAAAGGGAAAGGAGAAAAGGAAACATATAACCATGTGAATGCAGAGTTCCAAAGAATAGCAAGGAGAGATAAGAAAGCCTTCCTCAGTGATCAATGCAAAGAAATAGAAGAAAACAATAGAATGGGAAAAACTAGAGATGGCTTCAAGAAAATTAGAGATACCAAGGGAAATTTTCATGCAAAGATGGGCTCAATAAAGAAATGGTATGGACCTAACGGAAGCAGAAGATATTAAGCAGAGGTGGCAACAATACACAAAGATCTATACAAAAAAGATCTTCACAACCCAGATAACCATGATGGTATGATCACTGACCTAGAGCCAGACATTTGGAATGTGAAGTCAAGTGGGCCTTAGAAAGCATCACTACGAACAAAGCTAGTGGAGGTGATGGAATTCCAGTTGAGCTATTTCAAATCCTAAAAAATGATGCTGTGAAAGTGCTGCACTCAATATGCCAGCAAAATTGGAAAACTCACCAGTGGCCATAGGATTGGAAAAGATCAGTTTTCATTCCAATCCTAAAGAAAGACAATACCAAAAACTGTTCAAATTACTGCACAATTTTACTCATCTCACACACTAGCAAAGTAATGCTCAAAATCCTCCTAGCCAGGCTTCAGCAGTACTTGAACTGTGAACTTCCAGATGTTCAAGTTGGATTTAGCAAAGGCAGTGGAACCAGGGATCAAATTGCCAACATCTGCTGGATCATGAAAAAAGCAAGAGAGTTCCAGAAAAACATCTACTTCTGCTGTACTGATTATGCCAAACCTTGGCTGTGTGGATCACAACAAACTGTGGAAAATTCTTCAAGAGATGGGAATACTAGACCACTTGACCTGCTTCCTGAGAAATCTGTATACTGGTTAAGAAGCAAAGCAACAGTTAGAACTGGACATGAGCAACAGACAGGTTCCAAATCAGGAAAGGAGTATGTCAATTCTGTATATTGTCACTCTGCTTATTTAACTTATATGCAGAGTACATCATGAGAAATGCTGAGTGGGATAAAGCACAAGCTAGAATCAAGATTGCTGGAAGAAATATCAATAAGCTCAGATATGTAGATGATACCGAACTTATGACAGAAAGTGAAGAGGAACTAAAGAGCCTCTTGATGAAAGTGAAAGAGGAGAGTGAAAAAGTTGGATTAAAACTCAACATTCAGAAAACTAAGATCATGGCATCTGGTTCCATCACTTCATGGCAAATAGATGGGGAAACAATGGAAACAGTGAGAGACTTTATGTTCTTGGGCTCCAAAATCACTGCAGATGGTGGCCACAGCCATGAAAAAAAAAGACACTTGCTCCTTTGAAGAAAAGCTATGACAAACCTAGACAGCATATTAAAAAGCAGAGACATTACTTTGCCAACAGTGGTCCGTCCAGTCAAACCTATGGTTTTTCCAGTAGTCATGTATGGATGTGAGAGGTGGACTATAAAGAAAGCTGAGCACTGNCTTGGAGAATTTTGAGCATTACTTTAATAGTGTGTGAGATGAGTGCAATTGTGCGGTAGTTTGAGCATTCTTTGGCATTGCCTTTCTTTGGGATTGGAATGAAAACTGACCTTTTCCAGTCCTGTGGCCACTGCTGAGTTCTGCCTTAAGGCCCACCACAAATCTCTGACTTAAATGTCAGACTAGTACGGGATGAGGGTTATGCTCAATGTTTGGTTCTCTGATATCTTCTCTGCCACAATGCTGCCGCTGCTAACTCAGTTCAGTCTTGTCCGACTCTGTGCGACCCCATAGATGGCAGCTCACCAGGCTCCCCCCTGCCACACTGACATACACTGTATATGGTGCTGGTAAAGAAACCATATTTTCATACAAATACTCATTTTATTAAGGTCAGTGTAACGGGCATATTTTTTACTAAGACAACCACTATAACTGTTTCAATAAAGCCTCTCTGTATTTCCAACCAGATGTATAGTAATCCTTGTTTCTTATCTCCTGGGGTGTAAAACAAACTATTTTTCAATAGAGAAGAGGTGATATGCCATAAGATAGAACAGGGGTTATCAAACTATGACCCATAAGTCACAATCCTGTCCAGTCTCTGTTTCTATAAATAAAGTTTTATTGGAACACAGTCACATTCATTCATTTACATATCATCCATGACTTCTCTGGAGCTACAATGGCATAGCTGAGAAGTTGTCACAGACAGTGTGGTCCAGAGAACTGAATTAGAAATGACATAGAATATGTACTATTTCTCCTTTTAGAAAAAAATGTGCCAACCCCTGAGATTGAATTCTAGGTCTCTAAAAACTACAATTAGAGTTTATATTTCTCTTGCCTGTTCTCCACCCCAGAGTAAGGCATCAATTGGTTACCTGTGCAATCAGAAACTCCTATCTTCCTAAAAGTACATTAAGAGATATAAAATGCTTCCGTCAACTACTGTTACTTCTTCTTTAACCAAATAAGGAAAAGTAAAGGATTTAAAAAGTTCTTATCTTGGCCAAAGAAGTCTATTTAATCTTCAACTGGGGAAAAAAATAATTGATAACTTAATTCCAGTCCTTGCATCCACATTTGTGATCATTTTGCCTGCTTTATACAGTAAGTCCCTGACATTCAAATACATTCCATTTCAAAAGCAAGTTTTTAAAACCAACTTGTTCATAAGTCCAACAAAGTTGGCCTAGGTACCCAACTGATCAGCTATGTAGCATTGTACTGTAATAGGTTTATAATACTTTTCACATAAACAATACACAAAAACAAGCACCAAAAAGAAAACATTTTAAACCTTATAGTACATCACCTTGCAAAGTACAGTAGGACAGTACAACAGCTGGCATACAGGGGCTGGCATCAAGTGAGCAGGCAAGAAGGGTGACTAACTAGAGGAGGGAGAAGAGGTGGGAGATGGTAGAGCTGAAGGATCATTGCAGGCTGCAATGTCATTCATTCTTGACATAGATGGAATACACATTTGCATCTTTGAAAGTTCACAACTTGATTTCGTATGTAGGGGACTTACTATACTATGCACTGGAATGTGTATGTCATGAAAGTGAAAGTGAAGTCGCTCAGTCGTGTCCGACTCTGCCACCCTATGGACTGTGGTCTACCAGGCTTCTCCGTCCATGGGATTTTCCAGGCAAGAATACTGGAGTGGGGTGCCATTGCCTTCTCCAGGAGATCTTCCTGACCCAAGGATTGAACCTGGGTCTCTTGCATTGTAGGCAGACGCTTTACCATCTGAGCCACCAGGGAAGTCATGTCATAGATACACATACACACAAGTGTCGCATACAACACGTGATACTATTGCCTCCTTTACCCCCTCCTAAAACAAATCAATCAGATACAAGCTATCCTCAGGTATGTCTTGGTTATCTTTCAGCTTCAATGATAATATTCATAATTTGTACCACTTGAGATGTACCTTGAACCCCACACCTAATATGTAAGTTGAAAGAACTTAGCCATCTCCTCTCTGAGCTATTTAAATGCTATTGAAAGACATTAGGTGAGAAAAGTTCATGCTAAAATAATGCAGACAAATGGTGGCTAATACAAGTGAAATGATAAATGAACATTTGAATTCTGTCTCTAGTGGAGACGCAGAGTGCTGATGAGCTCCATGTGTGGTGCTGCGGTCTCTTATTTGTCATAATTATAGAATAGATTTTAGGTCATTTACCTAGAAAGAGTGTCTAGAGTTTATTGTTTAAATGGAAACCTTTCTCTGCTGGGAAATCTTTCTGTAATCTTTTATTATCTGAGATAGATGGAGCGGCCATCCCTGACAAATTGAATGATGCTGTTATTAGTTGGGAAACGCTATGTCCTGGAAAGTCTCATTCTTGTTCACTGCTGTTAAATACTATGTGACTGGCTATTTTCTCTTTTGCCTCTATAAACATGAGGGGATGTATGTATGCTGGCAAACACACTATTGAGCTTAAATGTCCAAGATGCTCAGTCTTTGTCATTAGTACTAGGAGAAAACCTTCTCAGTCTGGCAAGTCCTCATCCTCCTGATCTAATCTAAGAATGGTGGAACCTGAAGGAGACTTTTAGCAAAGAATAGATGCTCTCCTGAAGAGTGTCAGTCTCATCTCACAAATTTGACTTTGGTATCTCTTCTAATATAGAATATATTTAAAANAGTCCTCATCCTCCTGATCTAATCTAAGAATGGTGGAACCTGAAGGAGACTTTTAGCAAAGAATAGATGCTCTCCTGAAGAGTGTCAGTCTCATCTCACAAATTTGACTTTGGTATCTCTTCTAATATAGAATATATTTAAAATAAAATCTAAGACAAAATTCTAAGAAAATTAAATCACCATTACTTCCTCTCTATCTCGCTATCACCTGATACCCTTGTTTATACTGCATTGAAGGAACAGAAGCAATCATAGGAACATGCCGATAAGTCCCATCATATAAACCCAGCCACCTACATCTGGGCTCACATGCTTTACTTTCTCTCCCATTCCAGGATGACCCATCCATATTCCCACTGAAGGTCAGCACATCTATTTGTTCACTATGGCAATGATTTTCCTCACTATTAGGTGATTCCTATCAGCATTAAAATAAATTCTTATTTCTCCATTTGAACAAGCCCTCAAACAAACACAGATCTCTTGACTTACTTTACCCTCCAATATGGTATTATTTCTCTCTATACCCTTACATCTAATTCTTGGAAAGAAATCATGACTGACTTTCATTTCTCTTTTCCCTCAGCATAATAAATGGCAAATATGAAAAACCCTCAGAGAACATCATATTCAATGATGAAATACTGAATGTCTTTAATATCAAGATCAAGGCAAGGTTATTGGTTTTCACCATGTCAAGTCAACACAGTACTGGAATCACCAGAACAATTAAGAAAGAAAAAAAAATAAAAAGCACCAAAAATATATAGAAAAAAAGTAAAATTGTTTCTGTTCACAAATTATATGATCTTATACACAGAAAAATATAAAGACTCTGCAACATTTTTTAGAATAAGTGAATTCATCAAATAGGATACAAAGGCAGAGAAAATTCAATAACAATTTCATTGGTAATAGCATCAAAAAGAACAAAACACTTAGAAATTAACTTAGTCAAGGAGATAAAAGATTTCCTGTAGTATAAAGAAAACTACCAAACACTGCTGAAAGAAATTAAACAACGCATAAACAACTGAAAGACGTTCCCTGTTCATAGACTGAATGACAATATTGTTAAGATGATAGTATTACCCAGAGCAAACTACATATTCAATACAGTTCCTCTCAAAATCCCCATGATGTCTTGCAGCAATAGGAAAATTCATCCTAAAATTCACATGAAATCTCAAGGAACCCTAAATAATGCAAACAACCTTGACAAAGAAAAACCAAAACTGGAAGACTCACACTGTGTCCTGATTTCAAAACTCACTACAGAGTTTCAGTAATCAAAGTAGTTGGGTCCTGTCATAAAGACAGACATGTGGAATAAAGAGCCCATAACTAAACCCTCATGCTGCTTCTGCTGCTAAGTAGCTTCAGTCATGTCCGACTCTGAGACCCCATAGATGGCAGCCCACTAGGCTCCCCCGTCCCTGGGATTCTCCAGGCAAGAACACTGGAGTGGGTTGCCATTTACTTCTTCAATGCAGGAAAGTGAAAAGTGAAAGTGAAGCCGCTCAGTCATGTCCGACTCTTCATGACCCCATGGACTGCAGCCTACCNGTTTTCTGAATGTTGAGCTTTAAGCCAACTTTTTCACTCTCCTCTTTCACTTTCATCAAGAGTCTTTTTAGTTCCTCTTCACTTTCTGCCATAAGGGTGGTGTCATCTGCATATCTGAGGTTATTGATACTTCTCCCAGCAATCTTGATTCCAGCTTGTGCTTCTTCCAGCCCAGTGTTTCTTATGATGTCCTCTGCATAGAAGTTAAATAAGCAGGGTGACAATATACAGCCTTGATGTACTCCTTTTCCTAATTGGAACCAGTCTGTTCCATATCCAGTTCTCACTGTTGCCTCCTGACCTGCATACAGATTTCTCAAGAAGCAGGTCAGATGGTCTGGTATTCGCATCTCTTTCAGAACTTTCCACAGTTTATTGTGATCCACACAGTCAAAGGCTTTGGCATAGTCAATAAATAAAAAAATAAACATTGAGTTTAATTAATTAATATACATTAATATGTGTTTTGTCTTATTAGTGAGCTCTGGCATGCATATTGACATTGAAATACTTATAACTTTAAAAAATATTACAATTAATTTATGAATATATAAGAAGGGTGATTAATAGCATAATGGAAAATACTGAATAATGGTACCAAATTATTTGGGAGTTCTGAAAAAACCAGAATCTAAGGTCAGATTTTAAAGTTGAGTGAGAATTAATTGGACAAAAAAGAGTGTAAAAATCATTGTTTTAAACTAATATGTAATATACTGTAGTGTAATCACCCTAAATTTGTTATCTTTCAAGTTGGCTTGATGTTCTTTACCTTTTGCATTACACTTTGTATTGGAGAATTGATTTATCAATTCTAGAATGCTGATTGAGATTTGATTAAATTCACAGATCAATCTGAAGAGTATTGCATCAAAACAGTATTGAGTTGTCCAACATCGAGCATGGTAAGACCATCTACTTATTTAAATGTTCTTTCATGTTCCTAAATATGATTGTAGCTTCAAGGGCAGAGGTTTGCACACCATCTGTGATATTTATTCTTTTATCTGAACTTTTTGATATTATTGTAACACTATTTTAAGAGACTTCTTTTTGCTGATGGAATTATAATTTTATAGTAAGTTATACACAGTAAACTTGCTACATTTACTTACTATTTCCAATAGCTTGTCAATATTTAATGTTCACAAAAACACCATCAACAAGAAGAACAAATGCAAGTTATTTATCAAATTTATCAAATCCAAGTTACTATGGATTTTTACTTTTTTCTTGCCATATTGCACTAGCTGAAGCATTGAGTAAGGTAACAGTTGAAGTGGTGATAATAGCTGTCCTGTTCTTTTTACCTATCTCTCCAGGAAAGATTTCAACTATGTGCTTAACAGTGGGCTGACTGAGACAAGGAATAAGAAGCTCTTGACAGGTAGAATTACCAGGAGAGAGCAGTATTTCCAAAGCCAAGTTAGGAGGGGATTTTAAGAGGCTGGTGATATACTCCTTGAGATCTGTAGAGTTTTTGAGCAAAACGAGACTTGAAGAATTTGTTGTGATCAATTATTCTTTATTTGTCAAAGGCAACTAATAACAACTCCCTTAGAGACATGTTTGGAAAGATCAAATACAGAAATATAGGAGAAGACCTACACTATTTGCACATTTAAAAGTTTTAGTTTCTTTTTTATTCTCCATCTAAAATAAATGAAAATTTGTCATACCAATAAGGTTTAGTAAACACTGAGATGATACACTGTTATTTACCAAATTGCTTGCTTTCCTATTAAGCTAAACCTTGATCTATTCACTAGATATAGTCTAGAAAAATGACATGTATCCACATTTACTAGACACTTCTGAATGATCTGCTGTTTGTTTATGAACAGCAAAATCTTTTTATAATGCAAGCACTTAATTCAGAAGTATTAGTCTGGAAACATGGCCTTTCTTATGTAGACTAGAGATTTTATTTAGAATTTTCTCCAGTATTACATTTCACTTTGTCAGTATAACAGTAACAGGCTGCTATATTGATTGCATGTCTGCTCTGTCAGCAAATTAACACTTAAAAGAAATATTATCCAGAAACCCATATATATGGAAATAGTAGGTGAGGATAATTATCATTTTAGTAGCACTTGATACTTCACCATCTGAAAAGTGCAAACAACTTTTACCACAAATAAACTTTAAGAGGTGCTAAAAAATAATGCTTGACAGTTACTTGTACTGCAAATTTAGGGAGTGAATAAATCTTTGGGTACTACAATAACAGATAAATACTTTTCCAGAGGTGGCTAAAAAATTGACAACTTAAAGTGGAATTTCTTCAGTGGTCCTGGTGAATTAAAAAAAAAAAATCAGAACAAGTAGGATACCATCATGAAATAACTGTAGCTCACTGATCCTCTCAGACCCCACTGTTCCTTTTGAACTTTCCTCTAAGATTAGCTTTTTTTTGTCTCCAAGTAACTATTTAGCCAAGAAACATCACTTGTCTATTTACTCTAAAGTAATTAAAGAAGAAGGGCATTGGTCATTTCTATCCATTAGAATAATCTCAATGTAATAATTCAGATGTCCAGTTTTCCAAAATAAATTAAAGCTTCTCTTTTCAACCAGCCCTGGCTCAAGGATGGTAGAAAACCTGATGATAATAGAGGACAAGTTTGACCTTTTCACTACTATTCTTACTTCCTCCAATTCCCAACTCAGCCTTGGTTCCAGATCCCTCCACTGTTGAACTAGGAAGTCAGGAGATGGGGAGGTTGGTGGGGTGGGTGCGAATAAAGGACACAAAATATCTTAATTAGTCTCCTTTGAAAAGTCTCTCTCTTACCTTCATGTTCAAAGTTGAGTGTGTTTCCTGCAGGGTGATTTTATAGATTCTTGGAAGAGTCCCCCTTTCTCTAGCGTGGGGATTCTTTGGTGGTACACCCAAATCTCACCTTTCAAGCTACAGTGTCATCTCCTCACAGGCTCTCTTACTTTCAGTTCTACTGTCCACAAAGGCTTATTTATTTCTTTACCTTTTACAAGGCTTTTTTCTCCATAGGAAGCTTGGACTTTTATTCTGCAACTGGTGCAAGTGAATGGTTCCCCAAATGGCAGACCTTACCTCCACTGACACAAACTATTACTACGCAGCCTCATAACCACCTCTTACTGGGGTGTGAGTCTGACTCTTCTGGGTACCTCCAGTCCTAACAAACTCGTATCAAGGTTACCGTGTAGATCTCTGTTGCCTCTCTTTCTAGGCCGAAGTAAGAAGAAAACA
Source organism: Neotragus pygmaeus (assembly GCA_006410875.1). Lineage (NCBI taxonomy): Eukaryota > Metazoa > Chordata > Mammalia > Artiodactyla > Bovidae > Neotragus > Neotragus pygmaeus. Next base: position 568,473 of record SJYV01038749.1, on the reverse strand, counting down.
ATCCCACTCGAAAACATAATCCCAATAACCATCTGTATTTATTAGTAATTGTAAAATGTAACAGACAACCAAGTACTCAAGACAAGAGTATATTAAATTTAGAAAAAGTAATTTTCCAGCAATTTTCTATAACTTTTACTAATTTTTAAAATGATTTTCATTAAGAAGTAAAGAAAGAAGCAGAAGGTAAAGTTAAAAGCATAATGGGTAAGGAAATGGAAAATAGTAGAGAAAAAAATAGGAAGAGAGAAGGGATGATGTGGGAGGAAATAGGCATAGCACAAAAAGAAAAAAATGTTAAGAGATTTCACTAATGGAAGGTTTAAAACTGATTAGCTAGACAGATATGGCTTCCTTTACTTTATAAATTATCTATTTCTTCAACCTATTTAAAATTAACTAACAGAGGAGGCAAGATGGCAGAATAGAGGGCTTTGAGCTTACCTCTTCTTACAGAAACACCAAAATTACAGCTAATGGCTTAACAAACATCAATAAAAAATGCTATAAATGATGTCCAAGGAAAAAGAAAAGCCACAATGAGGTGATAGGACGGGCACAATCATGATAAAATCAAATCCCATACTTGCCAGATAGGTGACCCACAAACTGGAAAATAATTATACCACAGAAGTTCTTCCACAAGAATGAAAGTTCTGAGCCCCATGTCAGGCTTCCCAGCCTGAGAGTCTGGCAACAGGAGGAAGAAGAGCACACAGAGAATGTGGTTTTGAAGGCCAGTGGGGTTTTATCACAGCAATTTCATGGGGAAACAGAAACGCCACTCTTAGAGGGCATACACAGGGTCTCATGTGCACCAGAAACCAGAGAAAAGAGCAGCGACCTTTCGGAGCGTCTCCTGCAAAGCTGGAAAGTGGATTGCTGTGGGGATGGGGATATTGGCAGTGGTGATCCTGGCAAGTGCTCACTGGGGTATGCCCTCTTTGAGGCCACAATTTTCTCATCAACAGCCTGTAGGCTGCAGTGCTGTGACTCCTCAAGCCAAACAACCAACAGGGTGGGAACATAGCCCCACCCATCAGCAGACAGGCTGCTTAAAATCTTCCTGAGTAAATAGCTGCCCAATAAACACACTCCCTGACACCACCCTGCCCACCAGAGAAACAAGACTAGTCCTACCCACCTCTGGGAAATTACCAGTCTCTCCCGCCGTGCAGCCTGCACAAGTCTCTTAGACACTCTCATCCACCACAGGGCTCAAAGCAGCAGCAGGAAGAGCTACAAACCAGCAGCTAGTGAAACCGAAACCACAATCACACAAAGGCAGACAAAATGATACAGCAAAGGATATGTCCCAGATAAAGGAACAAGAGACAACTTCAACAGAGCAAGTAAGTGAAGTAGAGATAAGCAATCTACCTGAAGATTTTGGAAAAAGAGCAGAGACAAGAAATATTTAACAGTGACCTAGAAGAATTAAAGAACAAACAGATGAACAATATAATAATTGAATTGAAAAATATACTAGAAGTAATCAATACTTGATATACTAGAAGTAATCAATAGAGTAACTGAGGCAGAAGAATGGATAAATGAGCTGGAAAAAAGAATGGTGGAAATCACTGCCACAGAACAGAATAAAAAGAAATTAAGATAGTCTCAGAGACCTTTGGGACAATATTAAATGCACCAATATATATGCATTATAGGGGTTCCAGAAGAAGAAACAGATAAAGAGCCTGAGAAAATATTTGAAAAAATAATATTAACTGCTGAAAATTTCCCTAACATGTAAAAGGAAATAGTCACCCAAATTCAGAGGTTTATCCTGCAGAGAATACCAGGCAGGATAAACCCAAGGAGGAACANGAGTGTCAAGCACAAGCTCCAGAATAAGACCAGCCTTTCATCAAACCCTAACATCACCGTTTATAAGTTATGTGACCTGAATCATACAGTCACTCTGAATCCCACTTTCCTCAGCTGCAAAATGATAACAATGCCTCCAGCTCAAACAGCTGTTGTGGAGTCAATGGGACATTTAATTACATTTGGCTTTTATTATTAACTTCGTTGAGGGGAACAGTGCTTAATTGAAAAGCAGATGGCCAGGGAATCCTGGTTTCCTGGCAAAGCAGCTCAAGAATTCGGGCACTTAGGTAGTAAGAAAGAGAGCACAAAAATTATGACTTCGACAGGTGTGGAAGGGCATGGCAGTGATATTTGTGGGGGGTCAAGATAAGCCCAAGAACTGCCTTTTCCTGTTGTGAACGTAGTGTTTTTTAAAAAACAGGAACAGAAAACACTTATTTCAAACTTTCTCTGGTATGAGGAAGACACACGTTCAGTGATGAACTTAGGCATTCTCGAGTCATTGTGTCCAACTCTTTGCAACCCCATGGAATTCTCCAGGTAAGAATACTGGAGTAAGTGGCCATTCCCTTCTCAAGGTGGTCTTCCTGACCCAGGTATCAACCCGGGGTCTCCTGCTTCGCAGGCAGATTCTCTACCATCTGAGCAATCAGGGAAGCCCGGGAATTTAGGAGGGACCACCTTGTACTTCATTCATTGCCATACAGATCTCTTCCCCTCTGCTATGCTAGAGAACACAGAAGAATACGCAGGCCAACGCAGAACACGGAGCAGAGGGCAGTAAGTACACGTGCACTGCGTGTCTATGCGCCAGGCTTCCTGTTAGGGTGACAGCAAACTGACATGGCCCTGCCTTCATGGAGGATGTGTCTCCAGGTAGCAGCTCCCTGGGGCCCATCTGTGGACCTGCTGGAGCAGCATCTCCTGCAGTATGCAGAGTGCTCAGACTCTGAGCTCAGATCCCACTCCTCACCTAATTCTACAAGGTGGGGATGCAGGAGGCTGTATTTTTAATGTTTCCTCTGGTGATTCTAACACAGTCTGGGAAATGCCATTGGTATCACTCAAAGGATGGTCAGACCCTCACANCTCGGACTCTGAGCTCAGATCCCACGCCTCACCTAATTCTACAAGGTGGGGATGCAGGAGGCTGTATTTTTAATGTTTCCTCTGGTGATTCTAACACAGTCTGGGAAATGCCATTGGTATCACTCAAAGGATGGTCAGACCCTCACACTCAGTCTCCCTAAGAGTGCAGTACAGAACATGCCTTTCTCTCTATTGGCATTCCTGCACAGCAATCAGGATCTTAGTGCCCAGTGAGGACTCGAACCCTTGCCCCCTGTGGTGGAAACACAGTCTTAACCACTGGACCACTAGGGAAATCCATAGACTGCCTTTCTCTTATACCACTTCCTTTCTATTAGATAATACGTGTGAAAATGCATTATGAACTACAAAGCAAGATGCAAAGGTGGTGTCTAGTTTTTAGGATGGTCCAGTTTACACACGTAACTAAAGTCACTGTGAAGTACAATGAGGCATTCCTCAGAGCTGAAAGGTCTCCAACCAAAGCCTTAGGATTCCCTTTATAGTAGCAGAAGTTTCTGTCAGGTAAGGCTGTTACCTCACTAAAGGCCCTTCTGCCACTTGCCCCTGGAGCAGATCCACAGTGCCTGGGCAGTTACCACACCTGGATGGCTTCCTCTCTAAAGGCCCTTCAAGTCTACACACTCCTCTGGGCCACTGGCAGAATCTTCTGTATCATGACAGAAATATATATCAGGTGAACTTTGTACGAGTACAGTGATGTGGTTTGAACCCCCGTAAATGTTTAGCTTTCTCAATACACGATAAAATATCCAGGATGTGGGATTCAGGATGAGGAAGAAACTGGATGAGTGGGAGGGGACAGACAGATGGCAAGAGAAGACGCTGAACTGCCACTTTAGATGTGAAGTATGGCAAGGGCCTTGGGAATACTCAAGTGCTAATGCTCCCCAAATAGCTGCTGTTAAAAGAGTGTGGAGATCTGAAGAAGGGTAAGGTCAATGATGGAGACAGAGCAGACTTTAGCTGGAAGTCTGCATAGAGAGAAAATAGATGAGGAAGACTTCATCAGCGTATGGAGTTACATGTAAAGTGAGACGAGAAAGGGTGCACTGAAAGAGCCTAAGAAAGAGGGGCCAAATTAAGAAGAGGTGAATCATGACAGTAGAAGCCTCTAGAGCCAAAAGGAGGTGAAAATTTCAAGGAAAGACCTATTACCAGTATCAAATACCACAGAGCGGTCAGCAAGGGCAAGAACAGAAGAGAGGTCACTGGGTTTTGCAATCCACACATTCCTGGTGACAGGCCCAAGAGCAGAAGAGTAGGGTGACGTGAGAAATTTTTCCTTCACAGTTTTGGCCAGAGCGTTTACTAATAAATCTCAATTCCTTTTTTAGTTCTGCTTTGATCATTTCCTGTCAAGGATTACGAGTTCTCCTATTACATGCATGTTATCACTGAACATTAAGAAATTTTGCTTTGTGAAGGGCTGCCTTGGTTAAGAATCAAAATTTAGCAGGATGTCTTTTCTCCCTACCCCTCAGCCTTCCCCACACACTCTCTAAGGGGAATCCAGTCCACTCAAGGGAAGTTTGTTCAATGGATGTGAATGGAAACAGTTTAGAAAGTGGGTAGGAAGAAAGTCTTCTCCCATATAGTAAAAACATAATGCTTGTCATGTGTGTGTGTGCGCTCAGTTACTCAGTCATGTCCAATTCTTTGCGACCCCATGAACTACAGCCCTCTAGGCTGCTTTGTCCATGGGGATTCTGCAGCCAAGAATACCGGAATGGGTTGCCATTTCCTCCTCCAGGGGATATTCCTGACCCAGGCATTCAACCCACGCCTCCATCTGCACTGGCAGGTGGATTCTTTACCACTGAGCCACCTGGGAAGCAATGTTTACTACACAGTAAATATGTCCTTCTTCAAACTTGAATATAGTAGCGGCAGTGTTAGTTGCTCAGCAGTGCCTGACTCTTTGCAACCCCATGGACTGTAGCCCGCCAGGCTCCTCCGTCCATGGGATTCTCCAGGCAAGAGTATTGCACTGGGTTGTCATTTCCTCCTTCCCCAGGGGATCTTCCCAACGCAGGGTTATGAACCTGTTTTTCTTATGTCTCCTGCATTGGCGGGCCGNTTTGACCTTTTCACTACTATTCTTACTTCCTCCAATTCCCAACTCAGCCTTGGTTCCAGATCCCTCCACTGTTGAACTAGGAAGTCAGGAGATGGGGAGGTTGGTGGGGTGGGTGCGAATAAAGGACACAAAATATCTTAATTAGTCTCCTTTGAAAAGTCTCTCTCTTACCTTCATGTTCAAAGTTGAGTGTGTTTCCTGCAGGGTGATTTTATAGATTCTTGGAAGAGTCCCCCTTTCTCTAGCGTGGGGATTCTTTGGTGGTACACCCAAATCTCACCTTTCAAGCTACAGTGTCATCTCCTCACAGGCTCTCTTACTTTCAGTTCTACTGTCCACAAAGGCTTATTTATTTCTTTACCTTTTACAAGGCTTTTTTCTCCATAGGAAGCTTGGACTTTTATTCTGCAACTGGTGCAAGTGAATGGTTCCCCAAATGGCAGACCTTACCTCCACTGACACAAACTATTACTACGCAGCCTCATAACCACCTCTTACTGGGGTGTGAGTCTGACTCTTCTGGGTACCTCCAGTCCTAACAAACTCGTATCAAGGTTACCGTGTAGATCTCTGTTGCCTCTCTTTCTAGGCCGAAGTAAGAAGAAAACAATCCCACTCGAAAACATAATCCCAATAACCATCTGTATTTATTAGTAATTGTAAAATGTAACAGACAACCAAGTACTCAAGACAAGAGTATATTAAATTTAGAAAAAGTAATTTTCCAGCAATTTTCTATAACTTTTACTAATTTTTAAAATGATTTTCATTAAGAAGTAAAGAAAGAAGCAGAAGGTAAAGTTAAAAGCATAATGGGTAAGGAAATGGAAAATAGTAGAGAAAAAAATAGGAAGAGAGAAGGGATGATGTGGGAGGAAATAGGCATAGCACAAAAAGAAAAAAATGTTAAGAGATTTCACTAATGGAAGGTTTAAAACTGATTAGCTAGACAGATATGGCTTCCTTTACTTTATAAATTATCTATTTCTTCAACCTATTTAAAATTAACTAACAGAGGAGGCAAGATGGCAGAATAGAGGGCTTTGAGCTTACCTCTTCTTACAGAAACACCAAAATTACAGCTAATGGCTTAACAAACATCAATAAAAAATGCTATAAATGATGTCCAAGGAAAAAGAAAAGCCACAATGAGGTGATAGGACGGGCACAATCATGATAAAATCAAATCCCATACTTGCCAGATAGGTGACCCACAAACTGGAAAATAATTATACCACAGAAGTTCTTCCACAAGAATGAAAGTTCTGAGCCCCATGTCAGGCTTCCCAGCCTGAGAGTCTGGCAACAGGAGGAAGAAGAGCACACAGAGAATGTGGTTTTGAAGGCCAGTGGGGTTTTATCACAGCAATTTCATGGGGAAACAGAAACGCCACTCTTAGAGGGCATACACAGGGTCTCATGTGCACCAGAAACCAGAGAAAAGAGCAGCGACCTTTCGGAGCGTCTCCTGCAAAGCTGGAAAGTGGATTGCTGTGGGGATGGGGATATTGGCAGTGGTGATCCTGGCAAGTGCTCACTGGGGTATGCCCTCTTTGAGGCCACAATTTTCTCATCAACAGCCTGTAGGCTGCAGTGCTGTGACTCCTCAAGCCAAACAACCAACAGGGTGGGAACATAGCCCCACCCATCAGCAGACAGGCTGCTTAAAATCTTCCTGAGTAAATAGCTGCCCAATAAACACACTCCCTGACACCACCCTGCCCACCAGAGAAACAAGACTAGTCCTACCCACCTCTGGGAAATTACCAGTCTCTCCCGCCGTGCAGCCTGCACAAGTCTCTTAGACACTCTCATCCACCACAGGGCTCAAAGCAGCAGCAGGAAGAGCTACAAACCAGCAGCTAGTGAAACCGAAACCACAATCACACAAAGGCAGACAAAATGATACAGCAAAGGATATGTCCCAGATAAAGGAACAAGAGACAACTTCAACAGAGCAAGTAAGTGAAGTAGAGATAAGCAATCTACCTGAAGATTTTGGAAAAAGAGCAGAGACAAGAAATATTTAACAGTGACCTAGAAGAATTAAAGAACAAACAGATGAACAATATAATAATTGAATTGAAAAATATACTAGAAGTAATCAATACTTGATATACTAGAAGTAATCAATAGAGTAACTGAGGCAGAAGAATGGATAAATGAGCTGGAAAAAAGAATGGTGGAAATCACTGCCACAGAACAGAATAAAAAGAAATTAAGATAGTCTCAGAGACCTTTGGGACAATATTAAATGCACCAATATATATGCATTATAGGGGTTCCAGAAGAAGAAACAGATAAAGAGCCTGAGAAAATATTTGAAAAAATAATATTAACTGCTGAAAATTTCCCTAACATGTAAAAGGAAATAGTCACCCAAATTCAGAGGTTTATCCTGCAGAGAATACCAGGCAGGATAAACCCAAGGAGGAACACAGTAATCAAGCTGACAAAAATTAAGGATAAAGGAAAAATATTGAAAGCAACAAAGAAAAAGCAACAAATAACATACAACGTAACTCCCATAAGACTTTAGCTAATTTTCCAGCAGAAAATTTGCAGACCAGAAGTGGGTGGCACAATGTAATTAAAATAATAAAAGGGAAGAAACTACAACCAAGAATACTCTAGCCAGCAAGGCTCTCATTCAGACTTAATAGAGCAATCAAAGGCTTCACAGATAAGCAAAAGATAAGAGAATTCAACACCACCAGACCAGCTTTGCAACAAATGATAGAGGAACTTCTCTAGATGAAAAACAGAAGGCCACAACTAGAAACAAGAAAATTATAAATGGAAAAGCTCACTGTTAAGACACGCATACAGTAAAGGGAGGAAATCATCTGCATACAAACAGGACATCAAAACTTGCAATGTGGGACTTCCCCGGCAGTCTAGTGGTCAAAACTTCACCTTCCAACACAAAAGGTGTGGATTCAGTTTCTGGTTGGGATCCCACAAGCCAAATGGCCAAAAAGCCAAAACATAAACAGCAGAAGTAATACTGTAACAAATTCAATAAAAACTTTTAAAATGATCCACATTAAAAAAAAAAAAAAAGGCAAGACAAGAAAAGAGCACAAATGCATGATATTGGAAATGCATTTTAAACTAAAAGACCAGAAACTTAAAACAATCTTATTTACCTATAGACTATTATGTCAAAACTTCATGGTAATCGCCAACCAAAACTCTACAATAAATACATAAACAAAAAGGAAAAGGAATCCAACCACAACTTTAAAATTGGTTATCAAATCACAAAAGAAGAGAATAATAAGAAAGCAAAGAAAAGAAAACTACAAAAACAAATCCAAAACAATTAATGGAATAGGAATAAGAACATGCATATCAATAATTACCTCAAACACAAATGGATTAAATGTGCCAATCAAAACACATAGACTGGCTGAATTGATACAAAAGTAAGACGCATGTATATGCTGCCTACAAGAGACCTACTTCAGATTTAGGGACACATAAAGACTGAAAGTGATGGGATGGAAAGAGGTATTTTGTGTAAATGTAAATCAAAAGAAAGCTGGAATAGCATACTCATATCATACAAATAGACTTAAGATAAAGACTAGTACAAGAGACAAAGGTCACTATATAGTAATGAAAAGATCAATCCAAGAAGAAGATACAACTGTAAATATATATGCATCCAACATAGGAGTACCTCAATATATGACGTAAATATTGGGTTGGCCAAAAAGTTCCTTCAGGTTTCCTGAAACAGCGGTGCAGAAGCGTGACGGCTGTGACTGCGGCATGTTACAAGAAAACGTGAAAAACTTTGACCAAGCCCAGTAATGACAACCACAAAAGGAGCAATCAGCAGTAACACAGTAATAATGGTAGACTTTAACACCCCACTTTTATCAATAAACAGATCATCCAGAGAGAAAATTGATAAGGAAACATAGGCCTTCAATGACACATTAGACCAGATAGACTTAATCGATATTTATAGAGTATTCTATCCAAAACAGTAGAATACACATTCTTCTTAATTGCACATGGAACATTCTCCAGGACTGATCACATGCTGACCACAAAGCAAGCCCTGGTAAATATAATAAAACCGAAATCAAATGAAGCATCTTTTCTAAACATAATGCTATGCTTTGAGATTAGAAATCAAACCCAAGAAAAAAAAAATTGTAAAACAGACAAACACATGGAGGCTAAACAATATGCAACTTAACAACTGATGGGTCACTGAAGAAAACAAAGAGGAAATTTTAAAAAATCACCTAGAGACAAAGGAAAATGAAAGCATGATGATCCAACACCTGCGGGATGCAGCAAAAGCAGTTCTAAGAGGGAAGTTTATAGCAATATATTATCATCTCAGGAAAGAGAAAAATGTCAAATAAGCAACCTAACCTTACAACTAAAACAACTAGCAAAGAACAAACAAAACCCAAAGTTAATAGGAGGAAAGAAATTAAAAAGATGAGAGCAGAAATAAATAGATGAAGAAAACAACAGAAAATATCAGTGAAACTACTGAAGGCTGGATCTTTGAAAAGATTAAATTAAGAAACCTTTAGCCAGACTTATCAAGAAAAAGAAGGAAAATGCTTTCTCAAATCAATAAAATCAGAAATGAGAAGTTACAACTGATGTCACAGAAATACAAAGGATCATAAGAGACTACTACAAGTAACTTGTACATGTGTATATGCTCAGTCACTCAGTCATTCCATCCTCTTTGCAACCCCATGGACTGTAGCCACTAGGCTTCTCTGTCAATGGAATTTCCCAAGAAAGGAATTCTGGAGTTGGTTGCCATTTCCTACTCCAGGGGATCTTCCTGACCCAGGGACTCAATCAAAATCTCTCATATCTCCCACACTGGCAGGTGGATTCTTTACCCACCACCTGGGAAGCCTACTTACTATATGCCAATAAAATAAATAAACTGGAAGAAATGGAAAAATTCTTAGAGAGGTACAATCTCATAAGAGTGAAATAGGCAGAAATAGAAAATATGAACAGATTCTATTCCAAAAGTACTGGAATAGAAACTGATTTAAAAATTCCCAACAGACAAAATCAAGGACAAGATGGCTTAACAGCCAAATTCTATCAAACATTTAGAGAAGAGCTAACACCTATTCTTCTGAAACTATCCCAAAAAATCACAGAGGAAGGAACACTACCAAATTCATTCTAAAAAGCCACTGTTGCCTTTTACCAAAATTAGAAAGATACCACAAAAAAGAAAATTGTAGGCCAATATCACTGATGAACATATATGCAAACATTCTCAACTAAATACTAATATCCAGTAATACATTAACAGAACCATACACCATGATCAAGTAGAATTTACCCTAGAGATGAAAGGGTTTTTCAGTATTCACCCGTCAATCAGTATGATACACCACATCAACAAATTGAAGAATAAAAACCATATGATCATCTTAATAGATGCAGGAAAAGCTTTTGACAAAATTTAACACCCATTTATAAAAACTCTCCAGAAAGTAGACACAGAGAGAACATTTGTCAACATAATAAAGGCCATATATGATAAACCTACAGCTAACATCATACTTAATGGTGAAAAGCTGAAAGCATTTTCTTTAAGATCGGGATAAGACAAGGATGCCCACTTTTGCCACTTTTGACATAGCTTTTGAAGTCATAGCCACAGCAACCAGGGAAGAAAAGGAAATAAATAAATAAATAAATTCAAATTGGAAAAGAAGTAAAAATGCCACTGTTTGAAGATGACATGATGCTTTATATAGAATATCCTAAAGATGCTATCAGAAAACAGAGGTCATCAATGAATTTGGTAAATTTGCAAGATACAAAATAAACACACAGAAATCTGTTGCATTTCTATCAGGTTGGTGCAAATTTTACACTTGAAATTTGCCATTTGATACTGGGATACATTCTAAATAAATAAGGTTATGCTCTACAGCATTTTAATCTGAAATTCTTGCTTTACTTTTTGCTAATGACATTATTTGCTGTTGATACTTATTTTAGACTATAGAAGTTATGTTAGACAAAGAGCAAATTCAAGCAGTTTTCTTATTTTTGTTCAAAATGAGTTGGAAAGCAGTGGAGACAACTCACAACATCAACAATGCATTTGGCCCAGGAACTAGTAACAACAGTGCAGTGGTGGTTCTAGAAGTTCTGTACGAGAGCCTTGAAGACAAGGAGCACAGTGACCAGCCAGCAGAAGCTGATGACTGAGAGCCATCATCGAAGCTGAACTTCTTACAAGTATACAAGAAGGTTTCCAAAAAACTCAGTGTCCAATACTTTATAGTGGCTTGAAATTTGAAGCAAATTAGAAAGGTGAAAAAGCTTGATAAGTGGGTACCTCATGAGCTGGCTGTCAATCAAAAACACTCGCTTTGAAGTGTCGTCTTCTCTTATTTATGCAACAACAAGGAACAACTTTTGATTGGATTGTTACATACAATGAGAAGTGATGTAACAACCAGTGATGACCAGCTCAGTGGTTGAACCGAGAAGAAGCTCCAAAGCACATTGTAAAGCCAAACTTGCACCAAAAGAAAGGTTATGGTCACTGTTGGGTGGTCTGCTGCCCGTCTGAGCCCCTATAGCTTCTGAATCCCAGTGAAAGCCTAACATCTGAGAAATTAGATTGAAACTGATGAGATGCTCCCAAAACTGCAACACCTGTAGCCTGTACGAGTCAACAGAGAGGGCCCAATTGTTCTGCACAACATCTGACTGCAGGTCACACAATCAGCACTTCAAAAGATGAAAGAATTGGGCTATGAAGTTTTGCTTCACCTGCCATATTCACTCAACCAACTACCACTTGTTCAAGCATTTCAACAACTTTTTGCAGGGAAAATGCTTCCACAGCCAGCAGGATACTGAAAATGCTTTCCAAGAGTTCACTGCATCTTAAAGCACAGATTTTTATGCTACAGCAATAACCAAACGTATTTCTCATTGTCAAAAATGTGATGATTGTAATGGTTTCTATTTTGAATAATAAAGATGTGTTTGAGACTAGTTATAATGATTTAAAATTCACAAATACCATAATTACATTTACATCAACTTAATATACACCAATAATAAAAGATCAGAAAGAGAATTCCCACAACCATAGTATTTTTGGTCCCCTAAAAACAAGATCAAACCTTCAAAGTCTCTGCAAACAGAAAACCCTTAGCTCACTTTATCCATCTATAAATTTGGCCTTTAAATCTGTCCAAGTTAATTCCACAAAGTTCTGCCTCTTCATTCAGGCAAGACTGATTATTCCCACCTTAACAGTGACTTTACCTCGACACTAAAATATTTTATAGAAACTTTCTCCCACTAGACTGAAAGGAAAGGAGTTATCCTATATATGTTTAGCTTTAAGTTTACAGGTCTTTTTATTTACTTGAATAAAGTTATATAGCTTTCCTAAAAAAAAAGAAAAGAAAAAGAAACAATCTCATTTAACATCACATCAAGAAGAATAAAATACCTAGGGATAAACATATCAAAGGAGGCTTATGGCAAACCCAATAGAGTATTGTAAAGTCAAATAAATAAATAAATTAATTAATTAATTTAAAAAAAAAGAAAACTATAAGACACTGACAAAACAAACTGAAGATGACACAAACAAGTGGAAACATAAGCCATGTTCTTGGATGGAAAGAATCAATATTATCAAGATGGTTACACTACCCAAGGCAATCTACAGATTCAATGCAATCCCTATCAAATTACCAATCACATTTTTCACAGAACTAGGCTAAAAAATCTTCAAGTTAATATGGAGACATGGAAGACCACAAATAGCCAAACCAATCTTAAGAAAAATGGACCTGGAGGAATCAGGGTCCCTTACTTCAGTCTACATGACAAAACTTCAGTCATTGAAACAGTGTGATACTGGCACAAAAACAGAAATATAGATCAATGAAACAGGACAGAAATCCTGGAAATAAATCCACATACCTATGGGAAATTAATCTATGACAAAGGAGGGAACACTACACAATCTACAGTTTCTTCAGTAGATGGTGCTGGGGAAGCTGGACAGTAAAAGAATGAAATGAGGATATTTTAAATACCATACACAAAAATAAATTCAAAATGCATGAAAGACCTAAATGTGAGACTGGATACTATAAAACTCTTAAGAGGAAAATATAGGCAGAGCACTTTGTGACATAAATTGCATCAAGATCTTCTTTGATTGCTTTAATAGAAAGGAAATAAAAATGAAAATATTAAGCTTTTGCACAGCAAAGGAAACCGTAAACAAAAAGAAAACCCATAGGATGTGAGAAAATATTTGCAATCAATGAGATGAACAATGGGATTAATTTCCAAAATTTACAATTTGTGAAGCTCAATATAAAAACTAAAAATAAATAATCGGACAGAGGATCCAAGAGACATTTCTCCAAAGAAGACATACAAATGGCCAATAAGCACATGAAAAGATGTTCAATATTGCTAATTATTACTGAAATGCAAATCAAATTACAATGAGGTATCACGTCACATGGGTCATAACAGTCATCATTAAAAAGACTACAAACAACAAATACTAGAGAGGCTGTGGAGAAAAGGGAACCCTCTTACCCTGTTGGTGGGAATGTAAATTGGGACAGATACTATGGAGAACAGCATGTAGGTTCCTTAAAATAGTAAAATAGAGGAAAACATGGTTCAAAAGCATACACGCACTCCAACATTCACTGTAGCCAAGTGAATGGTATGATAGCCAAGATGTGGAAGCAACCAAACAGGCTATTGACAGATAAATGGATAAAGATGATGTTGTGTATACACACACACACACANATATTGTAAAGTAATTAGCTTTCAATTAAAATAAATAAATTATATTAAAAAAACACAAAAAAACAAAAATGGGAGCATACTGTTGTACTCCTACAATTTGCTTTTTAAATTTTATTGTTTTATTTTTGTTGAAATGTAGTGTTAATGATTCAGTGTCATGTTAACTTCTGTACAGCAAAGTGATTCAGTTAGACATGTATATATATATTCTTGTTAAAATATTCTTTTTTATTATGGTTTATCACAGGACTTTGAATAGACTTCTTTGTGTTATACAGAGGACCTTGTTGTCTATCCATTCTATGCAAGACAGCCTACATCTTCCTTTTTTTAAAAAAAACTCAGTGGTAAATGACATCCTTTCGGGTCAGTATATACCAATACTCTTCATTCTTTTTTAATGATGTCACTGTGTTGTTACATAGATTAAATTATAATTTATATAATCATTCTCCCATTGGATACTTGTTTTTAAAAATCTCCTTGATGTTATAAAGAAAGTGGCAATAAATATATTCATTTCTTTCTCTTTGTGCTCTTTGTATTTCTGCAGTCTTTATTGCTGGATTTGCAATAGCCAAGCTGTAGGCTGTGCCAGTTTTTTTAAGCTACTGTCAGGTTGGTTGAATGCTTGTTGTTAATGTTCACCTAAAACAGTATTATTGAGCAGTATCTTTATGGTGGCACCCAAGGAAGAGTATCTGTAGTGGCCGGTATCATACATTTCTTCCTTGAATATAGTCAGACATTTGCGAGACCCTTGTACTTGACTGGTGTTAAAGAGCTCATTATGGACTTGGGTGTGCCCTCCATTGTCCGTACCTTCTAGTACAACAGTTGATAACACCATCTTATACTTATGTATCAAAGATGCACACTGGCGTGTCTTTCATCAGGTTTTTAAAAATTTCATAACTTTTAGTGCAAATCATTTAATGATAAATCAGCCTCAAATATGATTTTTTTTTTTAAATTATTCAGACTGATCCATAATCCAAGCAGGCAAGTGCTTGAAGACAGGTGGCCCATGGCATCTGCTGGTAGGTTATGGAGTTGTACTGTTTTTACCTCTTTGGGAATAGCTTCCAGTTGATCAGTCTGAAAAAGCATGAAACTGCTGAAAGAACAATGAAGGGAGAGATATGACATCTTATTTTAAGAATGGGTATTTGCATTCCTGGTAGTTCAGGCCATATGTGACTGACTAGGTCAAGGGAATGGAAGAAAGCGAGTGTGGCGGTGTGAGAAGGGGCACGCAGATCACACTGTCCTTTCACCGTTTGTCTTCTGAGAGCCAAGAAAGATCTCTCATCAGTTGACATTTCAGCTCATTTATTGATTATAGTACTCTGTCCAAAACTTAAATATTTTACTCAGGATGTTGAGTAAAAAGTATACGGACTCTTTAAGAAAATGGCTCTGAAATTATATCAAGGCAGTTGTGATTGTTATACATGTAAGAGTTTAAGTGAAAAAAATATTTAGAATCTAGTTATGAAAATTTCTGCTTTAAACTTCGAGGTACAGTTGTAGGCACAACTCCCTAACTTCATAGCATCACTCCCCCCCCCCCCCCCCCCCTTTTTTT
>SJYV01038749.1:427365-552918 GCA_006410875.1 Neotragus pygmaeus | reverse complement strand
ACAGGCCCCGGCTTTTTTTGATCTTATATTGAGAAAGCAGAGAAATTCAGTTGAGATGAGAAAAAGACTAAGAATGGTCCTGTGATGATTTGAAAGCAGCCACAGAATAGATTCCTCCTTGCCAAAAACTGGGTAGGGGTGAGGTGAAGGGCTTGGGGGCTGTAATAGTCAAGGAAAGACAGGCTGGAAAGGCTTCTGAGGTCAAGCTGAGCTTATGTTCAGAGGAAGGTCTCAAAGGGGTTGGGTTTCTGAACTCAATACATAGAAAAAAATATAATGAAAATCTGAAGTTAAGAAGAGGGTTTAATGAAACTGTGATTGGGATATTTCTGAGAAAGTAGCCTAATTGAGCTTATACTTACTTTACATAAAATATTTTTTTTATGAATCATCTAAGTTGACTTGTTTTTAATAGTCGTAATTTAGTTGAGTATAGGAAGCCAGAAAGTCAGATGGAGAAAGACAAATTCCATGATTGCACTTATGTGGAATGAAAAAAAAAAGAAAAAAACAAGCATATAGATACAAAGAACAAGGGTATCAGAGGGGAGGAGGGGGGGGTGGAATGGTAAGGGGGTCGACAACGTGGAGACAGATGGAAACTAAACTTTTGGTGGTGAGCGTGCTGTGCTGTGTACAGAAGTTGAAATATAACATTCTTCACATGAAACTTACATAATGTTATAAACCAATAAAAAATAAATTTCAAAGTGTATGCCTTACAGTTCAGAACACCTCCTGTCTGTGTTGGCCCTATAGCCTATTTGCAGGGAAAAAAAACATCTAAAGGGAACTGAAGGTCACAAAGTCAAGATAAACATTTCCATAGTATACAATGACAGTATAATGTATATAAGTTTTTTCTGACTCGGAAGAGCACCTTTCACTTGTGCCTGGATACCCTGGATGGTATCTTTTCTACTGATGAGTCCCTCTGCTAAAAGCAATCTTTATTTCACTTTTAGGAAGTTTATGTAAACAATGCTTTTAATTTATACTCGCTGGCATTTCGCATTCACAGGTTTAAAAACTGTGCAAAGTTATTAACTTGTAATTAGCAAACTGCACAGTCCTAACACTTTTCGTTCAAGATCTTAGAGTGTTTTTGGGAGAGAGAGACAGAAAAGGCATGTCTTTCTCAGCCCACAGTTGACAGGTAGGAGCACTTGTGATGAGTGCAGGTCAGGAGTCTATTTAGCAAACAAGGTGAGAAGTGGTCCTTGAAAGTCTTCATTCAGTTAACACGTATATATTGCCTGCCTCTAGAGTCAAGGCACTGTGTTCTCAGAATTGACATTCTGGCAGTTGCTTATGACATTCACAAATTACTTTCTTCTCCAGTTGAGGTTTGACTTTTGGTAAGAACAATAAACTTTGTTGGCAAAAGAAATATGCCAGTGGAAATGTAGGGCATTATTCGATTTTCAAGGTGGTTGAGCTTTATAGAAGTGGGGCCTTAGAATGGGAAAGCCAAGAGAAACGTCAAACAGGAAAATATGTGTTGTGTTGGATGCATATAACAACGCTTCTGAAAGAGAGCTTTGCTTTAATCAATAAAAAATAAAAGTGAAAAATTGTACTGAACAAGAAGACAGGAGATGCTATGGTCCCATTCCTTGAACCTAATTTTAATCCAGAGACACTTTGGCATAAGATGATATAGAGAGAGGGAGGTTAGGACAAGAACTATCTGTTCTTGTTTCTGTTGCCAGGGGACTTGGCTAGATTCTCTCCGTGGTTTTGTTTAAGACTGATGGTGTTTCTAGGTTGGACCACAAGTCCAGTGTGCCCTATCTTATCAGAGGAAGGCCAGGTTTGGGTGGGGGTGGGGGGGAGCTCAAGAGTAATGAGCAGAATATGCAGGCCCTTGGGCAGTATTTAACAGGGAAGTGAGCTTCCAAAACAGGACCATCTTAGTAACCATGAGGCTCTAAATAGTTTTCCTCTTGGACATTATTCTGTCTCCAGTGGGAGACCTGAGGCCCAGAAGCTTAGAAAAATGATCTCTGCTACTCTGCCACGACCAGAAATACTGCCCACTGAAGTCAAACCATTTAAATCTGGCTCCTCATGAGCCTACAGTGATAAATATCAGCCCAGATGTCCCTGACCAGGGTCCTCCTGGGTAGATTAGGAGATCACTCCCGTTACTTCTTATTCATTAGTTTTTGGTAGCTCTGCCCTTCCGTCGAGGGCTAGACCATTGTCATAGCCATGAGCAGAAGTGACTAGCCATGGGAAAGTGTAGCTTTTGAGTCTCTCCCCTCTTTGCTCTCCCTTACACGCTCACCGTAGAGCAGGTGCTCTGGCCCGGCTGCGCCTCTGCAGGAGCGGTTCAGCTTCCCAGCCTGTGAACTGGGAACGGCTGTGCCTGCAGCGCCTCTCTCTCAAGCCAAGTTTGTGTAAAGATAAGGTGAGTCAGAGCTTGTGAGAGTTCCTTTTATACATTACGGGTCGATTAACTTATGTCCTCCCTTTTGCAGAGAGGATTAAAGTACCTACAGATGCTTCATTAGTAATCAGATTGTCCCCTGTTCCATTCCTTAAAATTTCGACTGTGTCGCAGATCTAACTCATCTAGGTTAAAGCTGTCAGTTTGCTGGCTTCTCTTGTTCACTGAAAAGGGTTGAAAGTTTCCAAACCACGTCTCAAGGAAGCTTGTGAATTGCTCCTATTTTTCTGCTGGTCCTATCTTTGGGTTACTAATGGTGCTCACTGTGCTGTGCTTAGTCGCTCAGTCGTGCCCNATTGGAAGGACTGATGCTGAAGCTGAAACTCCAATACTTTGGCCACCTGACGTGAAGAACTGACTCATTGCAAAAACCCTGATGCTGGGATAGATTGAAGGCAGGAGGAGAATGGGATGATAGGATGAGATGGTTGGATGGCATCACTGACTCGATAGACATGAGTTTGAGCAAGTTCCGAGAGCTGGTGATGGACAAGGAAGACTGGTGTGCTGCAGTAGATGGGGTCACAAAGAACTGGACATGACTGAATGACTGTGCTGAACTGAACTGAACTGATTGGTGCTTAGCTGTTGCCATACGCTGGCTGCTATGAATGATGTCGTAGTAAACATGGGAACGCATATATCTCTTTAATATCCTATTTTCATGTCCTTCCATTTCTCAGGATTGGAATTGCTGGATCACATGGCTGTTCAGTTTTTAATTTTGGAGAAACCTCTGTGTTGTTTTCCATAAGGACTGAATATTTACATTTCCAGGAAGAGAGAGCAATTGCCTGAGGCTGTTCTTCAGGGGACAGGTTCCAGGAACAGGTAGCAACAATCTCCCAAGATAACTCCCAGGCCCCTCACTGCTTCCCTGCATGGCGCAGAGGAACAAACAAGCCAGGTGCGATGGCATGGCATGCTCAGGTTGTTGCAGCCTTGGACCTAGCAGACGTTAGATGGGGGCTCCAGTGGCCTACAACTGAAGCCCGGGTTCCAGCCCCGGCCCTTCGGCCTCCCAGAAGTCGATAGACTTGCAACCTAAGCACTAGCAGTTAACTCTCCCACTCAGGCCTCGGGTGGTCCTGCCTCTGCACTGCCTGGTCCTGCAATGCTGGGGGAGCGGCCAGGTCAAGCAGGTCGCCGCACAGTCTCACTGGGGTGGCAGGAGGGGAGGCAGCCCCGGTAGTGGTGGACGCTTGGGAGATAGCATGAGCCAAACTCCTTGCTGAGTGAGGCTCCCAGGTGTTTCTTCTTCCAGGATTCTAAAAACTAACGAAATCCTGTGAGTCTTGGCTTCCTTTAAAAGTGGGGTTTTGGGAGGAGCCTTTGGGGAGGATTCTGCCTCTCTCTGGGCCACCTGGATGCTCAGCATATCCAAGCCCATCCTCTTCCTGCCCTTCCTGTGGTCCCCCTCCATCGGCCCACAGACCTGAAGCCTCAAAATACATCCTGAAGGCTCCAGCCTGCAGACTCCAATTTCCTTCTGGCAAAACCCAGGTACTATCGCCAGTGGTCTAGAACACATTTAAATTCCAGGCCAGAGCTTACCTGGTGGCTTGGTGGTAAAGAATCCTCCTGCCAATGCAGAAGACACCGGTTTGATCCCTGGTCCTGGAAAATCCCACATGACTCAGAGCAACTAAGCTGGTGAGTCGCAATTATGGAGACTGTGCTCTAGAGCCTGGGAACTGCAACAATTGAGCCCACCGGTGGCCAATACTGAAGCCTGTATGCCCTGAAGCCATTTGCTCAGCAATAAGAGAGGCCACTGCAAAGAGAAGCCCACACATGCAACTAGAGAGTAGCCCCCACTCAACGCAATTAGAGAAAAGGACCCCACAGCAACAAAGACCTATCACAGCCAAAAATAAGCAAAAACTAATTAAAAAAAAAATTCCAGGCCACACACTTTTGGTTTGACTTTGATAACATGACCAGATAACAAAACTAATCCTTCTAATCCTTATTGTCCTCATCTGTAAACTGGGCATAATAGTATTGACCTCACTGTGGATATAAGAATTATGCAAAATAATATATGTAGAGTACAAAGTACAGGGCTTGCCACATCTTTACCAGGATGGCATTAATGTAAAACATCTACATGGCTTTTTAGACCTCCAAACATGTGAGGAAAATGAATACATTTCAAGTGCAGAGAATTCCCTGGCGGTCCACAGGTTAGGACTCCCAAGTTTTCACAGCCAGAGCTCGGATTCAATCCCTGGTGGGAGAACTAGGATTCCAACAGCCAGACAGTGCAGTCCAAAGCAAAACAAAACAAAACAAAAAAACGTGTAAGTAAAAATGTCTGCATATACTCAAATATGCATTTAATATGCACGCATACACATATAGATAGGTAATAAGTATGTTTAAACATATCTGCAAAACACAACTGTGTAAAAAGAAAGCATGATGATTAAGATGATTTTTCTCTATGATACTGTTTCAGGATTATTTTATAAATTTATCTATATTTGTGTATTTTCTGCAGAAAACATGAATGACTCCTTTTTGTAAAAACAATAAACACATTCCTTTAAAAATGCTGTTCAAGATCCATTAATTTGATTTTAGGTCCTTTAGTGGGGTGTGACCCACACTTTTCAAAATGCTGCTTTATTTTGCCCTTCCATCTGTCACTAAATTTCTTCTCCTACACTCCCCAACTCAGTAGATACTGAGCATTTGTGCCTCCAAGGAGGGAACTGGCCACCTCCATGCCACTGAACTTCAATCAGGATTAATTATTAGACAGTTCTTCCTTCTTATGAACTACACTGTTCTCTTCTACCTTTATTACTGGTGCTGACTCTACTTTCTGATGCTTGAGATAACAAAACTCATTTTCTTACACAAGATAATCCTTCACTTTAAAAAATATACTTACTATATTCCCCTAATTCTTCTCTTTTCCAAGCTAAATATGCCACACTCCAGTCGACTTGTTCCAAAAGCCTAGACAGAACCTCTTATGCTTGCAGGAGGCCCCAGTTAAAATGTTTACATTGTAATAGATTTAGAAGATGAAATAATCTGGGTGTTAATCATGATCCAAACCAAAATGATTGGGGTGGAGGGAGGGCAAACAATATGACATATCAGTGTAAAATGAAGACATTTTGGCAAATGAAATATTCTTTGAAATTCACGGTCAAGATTTACAATTTCGTACAATTACGTAAAAATTATTATCAAGAAATTATTTCCTATTTATCTGCTCACTCACAGCAATCTAATACATAGTCATATTATTTCAAACTATTTAAAAATAGATTACTAGTTCTTATCAATTCCATTTATACTGCTAATTCTTACTAGCTTTTTTCTTTAAACTAGAATTTAAAATTCAGTTCTGTTCTCTTAATCAGTATTTCTCTTACTTATCTTGGTCTCATTTAGCAAATCAATAAGTATAGAATGTCTAAAGAAGACTCTGTAAGGTAACTAAATTTTTGTTTACACTATTTTTTTTTTTTTCTGCAAATAGTTTTGTTTGGTTTTGTGCTATGTTTTCCAGATTCTGTGTCACATCCATTTTCTTGGGTACCAATTAAGCATAAAGGGCAATACAAAAATGATCTGGGAATACTGAATTCAGGGCACTTAATAGCTTTTATTGCAGATATTATTCATGCATGTAAACTTAATATAAAATATGTCTGTTTCCATATTCTGGGGGCAGTATGGATAGGGGTAGGAGCTAGGATAGAGAAATTATGTGACATCGTTTAGAAAAGAATGGAAGAGCCAGAATTCTCACAGAACTTAAATGTAGTTGTTGACACGAATACCACTCTTCCCCAAAATGTTGTTTCCTCTGCGTAAAATCTCAAGGCAAATAACTTGCCAAAGTCACACACACTTCAAATCCTTTGGTTTCAAGTCTAGGTAATTCAACTTGAATGACTTCCCTTAAGTGCATCTGCCCATTTCCTCCCTAGGGGGTGCACTTCTTTGCAGCTCATGCTTCTTTATTCCCCTCATAGGACCTGCCAAAGTGTGTCTCACATAACATGTGAATTCTTTAATATCAAGGACTGTTAGATCTTTTCACTTCTCTGATTTCAGAGTCAAGAGTAATATTCTCTTTTGGATAGACATGTATGGTGATAGATGGGTGGATCGATGCATATAAACACATTCACAACCTGCCTCCTGGCTGTGAAACTCGTTTTCATATCAAGGCTTTAAACAGTGAAAGGCACCAAGGCTCTGCCTGTCCCAGCGCATCTGGGAACCCAGTGCTGACACTGCCTTGGTGCCAGGCAAGATCACGGAACGTCTCTGCATATTAGCTTCTTTCAGAGAGAGATGAGGCTGAAAGCTGTGTGCTGTTCCACTACAGGACTGTTGCAAAAACCAGTGGTGGTAGAGCTATTAAGAGAAACTTTGAAAATATACCTTGAAAGTAGAGAAAAATGCATGTAAGGGGAGTAAGGCAGAGAAAGAATATAAATTAAACAGGAATTCGGGGGATGAGGGGGAAGAAGAAAGACAGGAAACTGTGAGAGAAAACAGATAGCATGGAAGAAGAGAGAGCGTTTCCCGCACTCCACCCCAGGGTTTCTTGGATGACCTGAGTCACAGGTGCACGAGTGTTTGAACTGCATGGGGAGATGACAACAAAATCTGGCTGCATCTGAAAGGCCTGCCTCTAAAACCTGCCCCAGATTCTACTTCATCCACTGTGGTGACCTGAATGGGAAGGAAAATCAACAGGGAGGAGATATATGTATATGTACGGTTGAGTCATTTAGCTGCATGGTAGAAACTAACAATTGTAAAGCAACTAATTCTCCAATAAAATTAATCAAAAACAAAGAAGCCCGCCCCAACACTCACTGGCTCTGACTTTGGGCAAAACATGCAAGCCTTCTGAGACAACTGAGGCTTTAATTCTTGACTTTTGATTATTTATTATCCCAGGCTACTGGAGATGAATTCAAGTCATATATAAGAAAGGATTTTACACACTATAAGTTAAAGTGCTGGAATAAGTTGATATATCTGACATTATATCAATGTCAACTACAGTTTATAGTAGGTATCAGTTTATCGGTGGCTCAGAGGTTAAAGCATTTGCTGGAATGCGGGAGACCCAGGTTCGATCCCAGGGTTGGGAAGATCCCCTGGAGAAGGAAATGGCACCCCACTCCAGTACTCTTGCCTGGAGAATCCCATGGTGGGAGGAGCCTGGTAGGCTACAGTCCATGGGGTCACAAAGAGTCAGACTCCACTGAGTGATTTCACTTCACTTCATCAGTTTATCAAGGTCCCCATTCTCCATCATGCCCACAGATGGTGTCTGATTGTCTCAAAATAAGGTTTTTCTGTCACCAAAAAAAAAAAAAATAAATAAAAGGCTCTAACAGTCCACTCCCCATCACAATCAAGTCAAGTGCCTGCTTCTAGCTTTCTTTTCCATCTTTTCACAAATCCCACTGCTCACTCATCTTCTCTGGGTAGTGGCCAGTTCTCTACCTCTGTTCTGTAGAGAAAGTCTGGGAAGGTAAAGGAGAGATTCAGTGAAATACACAAGGTCGCCCTGCAAGCCATAGTTAGCAGAAAATACTAATCTGAGAGGTTGTTGCACAAGTTTGAAAGTTGGAGCTGAATGTGAAAGAAAGTTCCCAAGCATGGCCATTCATTTTAGCTTTGGGATTTTCCATTTCCAAAATAAGATAGATATGTATTTTTTCCTAGGTTATTTTCTTACATTGTGTTTGGTGATTCATTTGGCAAGTGATTCCATAGCCTTCTGTTTATCTAAATATGATACTTACAAACTTTTATTGAAATTTGCACTCAGTGACATTTAATTTTAAGTAAACAATACTGTTATCATTGGAAGTCTACTAATAGGTGCTTGTCAACTTATAAGGCAAATGCCCTATTATTAAAATCAATAAGAAATAGATGTAAAGTTATCACTGCTTTTGTTTTTTGCTACAATTTGTTTTAGAAATGCCTTAATAAGAAATGAAAAGGTAACCACATTTCAAATTCTCATGCATTGTGATATTATTAGTCTTTACAGTGAGCTAGGTACTACTATATCTATTTTTTTCTTTAATCAAAGATCAATCTGATGTTCAAAGGAAATAGTAGCTTTCCCCGAAAGATACGGCCAATCAAATTATTCAGTACTGATGGATCTGGTATTTAAGATCCATCCGATGCCAAAATAGATTTTCCCTCCATTCAGAAATAAGTATCTTTTTTACTGGATTAGCCAGCACTCTTTGGGTTGGAATACACAGAAAGCCAAATTTAGCTGGGATAAGCAAATACTGGGAATTATTGAAAGGATACTGTGAATTTTTTTTTTTTAATAACCACAAGCAGTCAGTGCAGGCTGGGGAGGTCTCATTCCTTCTCTCTCTCTCTCATCTCTTCTCTTCTCTGCAGGCCCACTTACACAGATTGGAATTGTTTCTTAAAAATGGTAATAAAAATGAAAGTAAAAACAACTTATTAATCTCATGCCTCAGGCTTTATCACTATACAGGAATAGCATCTCTTGCTCCAGTCCAAATCTGAGAAATAAAACATTCTGGGGAATATTTCTGACTACACTTGAAAATTTTTTTTTTTTTTGTAATTTTGGCTGGGTCAGTCAGTCTTAGTTGCAGCAGGTAAGATTTTTTTTTTTTTAAGTTTTGGCAGGAGGGTTCTGGTTTCCTGACCAGAGATCAAACTGACACCACCTGTATTAGGAGCTCAGAATCTTAAGCACTGGGCCCCCAGGGAAGTCCATGACCCTATTTGATCCTGTACCCGCTTTTGTACCAATCAACAGTGGTGAATTAGATGGGTGCAACTATCGTGGGAGAGGTAAGAGTAAATCCAAAGAAAGTGTGTGGGAGGGACATGGAGAATGCGAGGAATTAAATGTCAGATAGCAGATACTTAACGGGCTTCCCGGGTGGCATAGATGGTAAAGAATCCATCTGCAAATGCAGGAGACCTAGGTTCGATCCCTGGGTTGGGAAGATAAACTAGAGAAGGGAACGGCTACCTACTCCAGTATTCTGGCCTGGAGAATTCCATGGACTGTATAGCCTGTGGGGTCCCAGTCGGACACGACTGAGTGACTTCCACTTCACTTTAGCAGACACATACCACAACCACTTCTAAGTCTAGTTCATGGTGAAAGGATCTTGCTCATTGAAAACATTTCTTTTTAAGTTTCAAGTTATCTATATACCAAGACAAGTATACATTTTGAACTAATGAAACTTCAATATTGATGAGTTTTTTCTTTTAAAACTTAAGTCTTGAGTACACAGAGATTTCTGTGAAGAGGAATTGAAATACCTATCTCAATCAAGTAACAAAAAGCACCATTTATGTCTGAATTTTTTTAAGATTTCCCCCAAATTTTAGTTTGTTATTAACTGCATCATCAAACAACTTTTCATGAGTGGTCAGCTTGTCTGCAGTTGATTCTTACATTTTTCTGCATTAAAACAACCTCTTATTATACACATGTTCGGTATTGTCTATGTTGACACAACAGTCATGGGTGTTTTAAAGTCCCAGTTTAACCTCTTACATTTCCGTACAAGTGTCAATCTGAACTAAAAGGATATCATTGTAGTAACAGTGCTATTATTTCCGGTATCCAGGAGTGAAGATATAATTATAATTGTTAACAATCCGGAGTGCTTTTAAGAGCTCAGGTATGAAAGCCAGCCACTCTAGAGTGTTCAATCTTTCTGTAGTCTATTTTTAAATTACTCTAAATATAAGCAAAGGAGGAAAAAATACCTTCAGTGTTCATGTTGTTCCGAGGGGTCAAATACCCTACCTGTGGAGAGAAGTGTTTGGTGCAGACAGCTTCTCCACAAGTGAGCTTTGTCAGAGTTCACCCCATTCAGTCTGAGAAATGATAATTAATAGATTTTGTCCCATTGTCCTGTTGGAAGGCCTAGGGGTCTACTTGAAACAGGCATTCTTCATAGAAGAGGTCTGTTTACTGTACCTTGATAATAGTCCAGCATTTTCAAAAGGAAATTCACAAAGAAAAAAGAAAATTCTGTTGAATGGAGGAAAGATGAAACTATTGACAATGTGAAAGTGTAAGCATCAGAAAAGACCTCAATACTGGAAGTTACTCACTGATTAAAAAAAAACAAAAACTTTTATACAAGATAAGAAAAATGGTGATGCCTCAAGGCCTTCTGCCAGAAGAGCCCTGAGTGGACGTATCTTTTTTTTCCACAGGGAACTTTCATGAGAGTATGAACTTTATGAATTTGACACTTCTGAATTATATTCACTGTCGTTTGAAAAAGAATGAGTTCCAGCTAATTTTGGAGCATACAGAGTATTGCTTTGCTAACATCATTCATCAGAATGGGACTTTATCCCTTAAAATCTCAGAATGGATTGACCATTTCTATAATAAAGACTTTCAAAGCCATACTTTACTAAATTAAAAATTATAATTTGCACCAAATACCACCTCCTATTTTTTGAAGAATTTGCTAGATAAATTATGAAAATATATATGCAAAGTAAATACAGCTCCTTCTAATTTGATTATAATGGTTTTGCATATCCCCTTCCTGGATCACTGCCTTGTCATGGCATAGGGGTTTGTGTAACTCAATGAAGCTATGGGCCATGCCATGCAGAGCCTCCCAAGATAGATGGGTCACAGTGGAGAGTTCTGACAAAATGTGGTTCACTGGAGGAGGAAATGGCAAACCACTCCAATATTCTGGCTGAGAGAACCCCATGAACTGTATAAAAAGCACACATATTTTAAAATGACCACTTGGACAGAGAATAACTGTAATTATGACCTACAGAGAGGGCAGCTTTCTTGGAGACAGTCTTGAAAAGGCAAAACTCTTGTCTATTCACTAAAGTGGGACTGTCATTAGAAAACAACTTGGTGGGACTTCCCTGTCCGTCCAGTGGTTAAGACACCATGCTTCCCCTGCAGGGGGCATGGATTCAGTTCCGGGTCAGGGAACTAAGATACTGCCTGCTACACAGTGACACCAGAAAACAGAGAAAACCACCAACAGCAACACCAAAACCAAAACCAAAACAAACAAACCAACCAAAAACCCAACCATGTGGTTAGCCTGATGGTAGCGGCTGAATATTCTTGAGAACTACATTTGTTTTTAAAATAATTTATATAGCTCTGCCTTACTTAGTTAAAAGGGATTTAACTTTCTTCCTCTCTTAGCTCTAATGCATTGCTTCCCAAATGCTTCATTTCTTTTCCATGGAAGCTAGCATCTTAGGAGATTTTCTATAAATGTATCACGGTGTAGAAGAAAACCAGTCCCATGATGAAATACAAATGGTGAGCAATCCCATGTTACACTATTCTTTTAGAGATTCACATTGCACTGAGGGTTAAAGAAGCTCTGATAAGTCCTTCTTAAAGGCTAATCAGGGGACTTCTTTGGTGGTCCATTGGCTAAGATTCCAACTCCCAATGCACGGGGCCTGGGTTCAATCCCTGGTGAGGGAACTAGATCCCATGTAATGCAAATAAGTACTGGTGCAGCCAGATAAATAAAGGCTAGTCAATTTTATTTAATCACAAAACTATATCCCATACCCCTTCACTATTTTCTAGCAGCACTTTACCTTGTATCTCGTTCCACCTGGATTGTGGCACAACCCCAACACTGATTTCCCCACTTCTGTCCAGGCCCCCTGCTATCACACAGTCAATAATGTGCTATTTAAAAATACAAATCAAATCTTTCTATGTTCATGTTTAAAGCCATCCAGTGGTTCTATTGCTTGTATTTGGATAAAACTGTATTTTTACTAGCACTTCAAGAACCTACCTACCTACCTACCTACCTACCTACCTACCAGTTGGGCTGCATGACCAGAGTATCTCCCCTCTTGGGTCCATATCAGACTGGGAATTTGCATTTCTGGGAAGCTCCCTGGTGATTCTGATGACACAGGCCCACACTTTGAGAACTGCTTTCCCTAAGGATCAGGTCCCTATTCACGTCTCTGACCTGGCCCCCTGAACCCTACCCCCCTGTCATTAGACTCCAGCCATAGTGACCTTTCAGCAACATTTCCTCCTGAAATCTCTTGCCTCCTGAAATCTCAGCATGGCTTGTAAGAAGAATATCAGATCTTCAGACACACATTTCCTGACTGCAGTACAGCAAAAAAAAGAAAGAAAAAGAAAAAAAATCAGCCAGGAGGAAAAGTGCCTAGGACAGAGTCCAGGGACATTCCAAATATGGACCTTCCAATCCTCCAGTTATTCCAGTTATCCCTTTTCCATGACTTGCAGACAGCACTGATTCCTCCCAAGAAAGATACGGATCAGCATGCATGGGGTATTGTTGACCAAGGAGTTCACTCTCATCTTGATATTCAGAATTTTTACTGGAGCTTGATCATGTAAACTCGGTTAACCTTCCATGTGGCTAAGTCTCCAACTCTTCCAGAAGTAGAAGAGATTCCACCATAGACAGTTGGCTGCCAGTGGCCCAAGGCCCCCTTTTATCAGGTAGGACGTTGCACAAATCTCAACATGACTTCCCAGGAGCCAAGGACAAAAACCAGAANGAAGGACTGATGTTGAAGCTGAAACTCCAATTCTTTGGCCACCTGATGCGAAGAACTGACTTATTTGAAAAGACCCTGATACTAGGAAAGATTGAAGGCAGGAGGAGAAGGGGATGACAGAGAATGATGGTTGGATGGCATCACTTACTCAATGGACATGAGTTTGGGTAAACACTGGGAGTTGGTGATGGACAGGGAGGCTTGGCATGCTGCAGTCCATGGGGTTGTAGAGTTGGACACAACTGAGCAACTGAACTGAACAGTGACTTCTAAGTGGTCAAGTATAAGGAAGAGTCTTACATCTCTCACTTTAAATTGAAAGCCAGAAATGATTAAGCTGTGCGAGGAAGGTGTGTCGAAAGCTGAGATAGGCTGAAAGCTAGACTTCTTGCCCCAAGCACTGATCCAAGCTGTGAATGCAAAGAAAAACTTCCAGAAGGAAATTAGAAATGCTAGTAGAGTGACACAAATGATAAGAAATAAAAACAACATTATTCGTGATATGGAGAAATTTTTAGTTGTCTAGATAGAAGATCAAACCAGCCACAATATTTACCTAAGCCAAAGCCATATCCAGAGCAAGGCTCTGATTCTCTGATTCTGTGAAGGCAGAGAGAGATGAGGAAGTTCAAGTAGAAAAGTTTAAAGGTTGGTTCATGAGGTTGAAGGGAAGAAGCCTTCTCTATAACATAAAAGTGCAAGGTGAAGCAGCCAGTGCTGATGTAGAAACTGCAGTGAGTTATCCAGAAGATCTAGCTAAGATCATTAATGAAGGTGGCTAATGAAACAGTGGGCTTCTCTCATAGCTCATTTGGTCAAGAATCTGCCTGCAGTGCATGAGACTCGGGTTCGATTCCTGGGTTGGGAAGATCCCCTGGAGAAGGAAATGGCAACCTACTCCAGTATTCTTGCCTGGANAAGGTGGCTAATGAAACAGTGGGCTTCTCTCATAGCTCATTTGGTCAAGAATCTGCCTGCAGTGCATGAGACTCGGGTTCGATTCCTGGGTTGGGAAGATCCCCTGGAGAAGGAAATGGCAACCTACTCCAGTATTCTTGCCTGGAAAATCCCATGGACAGAGGAGCCTCGGGGGCTACAGTCCGTGGGGTCACAAGAGTTGGACACAACTTAGTGACTAAGCCACCACCAATGAAACAACAGCTTCTCAAGGTAAATGGAATAACCTTCTAGGATGAAATGAAATAGCCATCTAGGATTTTCATAGCTAGAGAGGAGAAGTCAGTGCCTTCAAAGGGTAGGCTGACTGTCTTATTAGAGGCTAGTGCTGCTGGTGACTTGAAGTTGAAGCCAATGCTCATTTACCATTCTGAAACTCCTAGGGCCCTTAAGAGTGATACTAAATCTACTCTGCCGGTACTCTATAAATAGAACAAAGCCTAGATGAGAGCACATTTGCTGATATTTTAAGCCCACTGTTTAGAACTTCCAGTCAGAAAAATTCCTTTCAAAATATGACTGTACTTGACAATGTACTTGATCACTCAAGCATACATGTCCATCTCTGATGGAGATGTACAATGAGGTTAATGTTCTCATGCCTGCTACCACAACATCCATTCTGCAGCCCAGGCATTAAAGTATAATTTTGAATTTCAGGTCTCCTGTTTAAGAAATACCTTTCATAAGGCTATAGCTGCCATTGATAGTGATTCATATGATGGATCTGGGTAAAGTCAGTTGAAAACCTTATATAAAGGATTCACCATTCTAGATGCCATTGAGAACGTTTACGATTTCTGGGAAGAAACCAAAATACCAAAATTCATAGGAATTTTGAAGAAGTTGATACCAGCTCTCATGGATGACTTGAAGGGCTCAAGACTTCTGTGGAGGAGATAACTGCAGATGTGGTAGAGATAGCAAGGGAAATAAAATAGTAGTGGAGTCTGAAGATATGACTAAATTGTTTCAATCTCATGATAGAACTTAAACTGATAGAGTTGCTTCTAACAGATGAGCAAAGAAAGTTTCTTGAGATGGAATCTACCGGTGAGATACAGTGAAGATTGTTGAAATGACAACAATGAATTTAGAATATTACATAAACTTAGTTGATAAAGCAGCAGCAGGATTCGAGAGGATTGACTCTAATTTTGAAAGATGTTCTATTGTGGATAAAATGCTATGAAATAGCATTGCATGGTCCAGAGAAATCATTCATGAAAGGAAGAGTCAATTGATATAGCAAATTTTGTTGTTGTCTTATTTGAAGAAATTGCCAAGCCACTCCAGCCTTTCACAGCACCATCCTGATTGGTCAGCAGCCTTCAACATTGGGGCAAGATTCTCCACAGCAAATAAACCATAAATTGCTGAAGGCTCATATGATGATGAGAATTTTTTATTAACAAGGTATTTTTACATTGTTTTTTTAAAGATATAACACTATTGTTTCGCACTTAACAGAGTACAGTATAATTTAAGTATAATTTTTATATGCACTGGGAAATGAAAAATTCATGTGACTTACTCTATCAATAAAGCTAGTGGAGGTGATGGAATTCCAGTTGAGCTATTTCAAATCCTGAAAGATGATTTTGTGAAAGTGCTGCACTCCATATGCCAGCAAATTTGGAAAACTCAGCAGTGGCCACAGGACTGGAAAACNAAAGAGGGTGCTTGTCAGGCAGCGGGTTAACAGAGAGCAAGAGAACAGCCACCTGGAGGGGCCTGACCATACCAATGGCTTCCTATCCATGTATTCATCTATCTATCTATCCATCCATCCGTATCTATCTATAGGAAATACATGAAGTCATAACTGTAAAGCTTGATACATTATCAAAAAATGAACACAGCAGTAAACCATCACCTCAAAGAAGAACAGGAACATGACTGGTACCCCAGAAGCCTCCTCCATATTCCTTCCAATTTCTACCTTGTTCCTCTTGTCTCCCACCAGTATCCCATAAATGAGTTTTGCCTCTTCTTGAACATCCAAACAATTGACATAGAGCAAATATATTATTTTGTTTGTAGATTCATTTGCTTAATATTACAGTGAACATGTCCTTCCATGCTATTGTATCTGACTGGCCCATTCCTTCTCATTGTTGTATAGTACTCTATAGAATGAATGCATGTCAGTGTACTACTTTGCTGCTATCAGTATTCTTTCATAGATATTTTGATGCACACAGAGCATAAAATTTCCTAGGGATAGATGAGGATGTGGAAACACTGACTCACAGGGTTTGATTGTGTCCAAATTTAATAGATATTGTCAAAACATTGGTTAAAGTAGGTGCACATACTTTTAAATCCTGCTAGTAGTACATAAGGGTTCTGATGTTCCATTTCCTCATAAATTATTGGTGTTGTCAATGTTTTTTATTTTAGGCTTTCTGTTAGATATGTGATAGTATCTTCTCATTTTCATGTAAAGTCTCCCTTTTAAAAATTAAAATTGAGCACCTTTTATTCTATTTTTGACTATTTGAATAATCTTTTTGTTTTTTTAAGGTGTTTATTAAAACCTTCTTGTGATATTTTACATTGGTTTGCTGGTCTTTTGTTACTGAATTTTAGGAATCCTCTCTGTATTTAGAATTCTGCTCGGTAGTATATCTGCAGATATTACCTTTGAAGGATCACACTGGCTAAACTGAAGCAGGATAAAATGAAGGTAGGGGACCCAGTTATGGTACAGATGCTCCCAAACTTCTCTCTCTAGGAGTATCTTATCCCTTGGCTCACAAACCTATATATGAATTTTTAGAGAAGCTTTATTTATAATTGCCAAAAATTCGAAGTAGCCAAGATGTCTTCTATAGCTGAATCGATAAACAAACAGTAAAACACCAATACAATGAGATATTATTTGGCAATAATAAGAAACTCGGTACCAAGCCATGAAAAGACACAGAAGAAACATCAATGTGTAATGCTAGGTGAATGAATAGGTTTAAGTGAGTACATGAATCAAAGGTCTGAAACATGAATTTCAGGTCTAAAAATTCTACATACTATATGATTCCAACTAAACGACATTTCTGGAAAAGGTAAATATGTGAGACTATTAAAAGGGCTTCACAGATGGTGCTAGTGGTAAAGAACCCACCTGCCAATTCAGGAGACATAAGAGACACAGGTTCAATCCCTGCGTTGGGAAGATTCCAACTAAATGACATTCTAGAAAAGGTAAAAACATAAGACAATTTAAAAATGAGTGCTTATTAAGACTTGAGGTGGGAATGGGGGAAAATGAATAGGTGGGAACATGGGGAATTTTTAGGTGAGTGACACTATTCTGTATGATACTATCAAGGTAGATACATTTATAATTACTTATGAATAAGAGATCTTACTTTAATTTTTTTGTAAGAGATTCTAACCTTCCACCCATATGGGCTCTTCTGCCTATACTTAATGGGAACAAGCTGGCCTCTGCCTGTTTATTAGTTTTTCCAAACTTATATCATCATATGCCAATATGCATAGGACCTTCCTCATTTTTAGTTAGGATCATATTACTAATACGTCTCTAACTCTACAACTAGTTTGGAACCATATCACAATTAATTCTGCCATTTCTCCAGAAACAGGAAATCACACTAGACATAGTTTTCATCTCTCTACATGTAATAAACATATTCCTTATATATTATTATTCTGCACAGTTCTTTTTTTCTATTTTTTGCTGTACCATTTAGCATACAGGTTCTTACTCTTTTGGATAGTTATAAATTGGAATCAAGATTGCTTCAGGCAGCAATGTAAATTTCTTTCTTTTCAATTTTTTTTTTTCTGTCTTTGGCCATGAGGCATGGCATGCGGGATCTTAGTTCTCAGTCAGGGTTGGAACCCACGCCCACTGCAGTGGAAGTTAATGTCCTAACTACCTGACCACCAGGGAAGTTACAGCAGCATAATATTGTTACTTCATGCACCAACAAGGACATTATGTCAAAGTAGTATAGCCTCCTTGGTTCCCATTATCCTTAACTCAAATATGGAAGATAATAATATCGAATATTTTTCTTTTAAGATAATCCATCCAAGTCAAAGCTCAGCCTGATGCCTGAGTTGAATATAACACATTATGCACTGTTTTCCAACTGCATGCCTAGACATATAACACTTCAACTTTTATAAAGTGTCGCCCATCATAGAAGATGATGAAAAATCTCTAATTTTGTTCTTTATGTTTATCATAACCTGATGCCAAATCAATACACTGGTAGTACAAAAACTCCAATGTATAAGCAAGACACTGATATAAACAGAATTAAAAATCTAAATAGACCTCTAATCAATAAATCTATAAGTGCATTAAGAGATTACCACACCAAGAAGGCTTTATTCTAGGAAGGCAGAGGTAGTTTAATTTCAGCAAGTATTAAGCTATTCTAATACTTTGAGAGTTTCAAGATTAAAGGATGAGACTCAATCAGATGCCAAAAGCAGTAAAACATTCAACATTTGTAGACAAAATTTATTACATTAGCTAAAAATAGAAGCAAATTATATATCTTAATACTACAAAGATTTTCTGCTGGAAACCTAGTGAAATAAAATTTTAAAATATTTTATTTATTCTGACCAAAATCAAATGAGGAGGGAGAAAGGAAAGACCTACCACAAATATATGTTTTAAACATGGGAATGGAGTGTGTAATAAATAGTGAAAGTCACTCAGTCATGTCCGACTCTTTGGGACCCCCTGGACTATATAGTCCACAGAATTCTCCAGGCCAGAATACTGGAGTGGGTAGCCTTTCCCTTCTCCAGGGGATCTTCCCAATCAGGGATCGAACCCAGGTCTCCTGCATTGTAGGTGGATTCTTTACCAGTTGAGCCACAGGGGAAGCCTAAGAATACAGGGGTGGGTACCCTATCCCTTCTCCAGCAGATCTTTCAGACCCAGGAATTGAACTGGGGTCTCCTGCATTGCAGGTGGATTCTTTACCAACTGAGCTATGCCCAGTGTAATAAATAGATGACAAGATAAACAGTATATGGGCTTACTTGGTGGCCCAAAGTTTAAGAATCTGCCTTGCAATGCAGTGGACACAGGTTCGGTCCCTGGTCTAGGAAGAGCCCATGCTGTGGAGCAGCTAAGGCTGTGAGCCACAACTACTGAAGCTAGTGTGCCTAGAGCCTGTGCTCTGCTACAAGAGAAGCCACCACAAGGAGAAACCCACACAATGAGATGCCTGCACACTGCAGCTACAGAGTAGCCCCCATTTGCCGCAACTAGAGAAAGCCTGTGTGCAGAAATGAAGACGGAGCACAGCTGAAAATACATACATACATACATACATACACACATAATGAAAAGATAAATAGTACATGAACAGTGGAGCAGAAAAAAAGCACTCTATCCCTTATTTCAATTAACATATGTTCTACATAGGGAAAAAAACAAAAGTTCAAAAAAGTAAGTGAAAACGAAACATCGACGTAAAGTCCTTTCTAGGACAACAGCGATACTGGAAAAAGCAACCGGACAAATGAGCCATTTGCAGTAAAACTAAAAACTTGACCAAATCAGAAAATCCTTAGCTATAAACGTAAAGGGTCTATCATAAAAACTGGGATACTTCAGTGAAGGATACATGGAAAGAGCTAAATGAAAGGAAAGTCAAACGTTATGCAGTAACAATGTGGATGATTTTATCTATGAGATAATGTGAAAAATAACCCTAATTATGATAAAATTATGAGAGACATGGTAGTCCTTTCAGATTTTATTTTATTTTTTATTTATTTTTTAAAATTGTTACTTTATTCTACTTTACAATACTGTATTGGTTTTGCCATACATCGACATGAATCCACCACAGATGTATACAAGCTCCCAATCCTGAATCCCCCTCTCACCACCCACCCACATCGTATGATGGTATAATAATTCAGCTAATCTACTATTAGTGAAAAAATAGATCAATAGAACAGAATAGAGTTCAGTTTGTAGAGATTTCACTTCCAATGTAAGGGAAGTCTCAAATTTCTGTTGGAAATATGTGAAAGTCAATAAGTATTCCTGACGCAAAGTTAGAGTTTGTTCAAAAGCAAAAAAGATAGAGCAATAGAGATAGAGAAAGGGGGAGAGAGAAAAAGAAGGAGAGAAAGTCAGAGAGAGAGGAAGGGATATGAAGGGTCTGGTATACCAAGAAAAGTAATACCATAAGAATATATATAGTAGTATTAAAATATTTTATGCACATGTAACTTGATGATAGAAAAGTATTTCAAGATGCAACATCTAAAAGTCAGAAAGTAAAATGGTGACAGAGTAGATTTCACACATATCACATAAACTGCAGAAATTACCATAAGAGTTTTCCATGTGACAGATGTGGAGACATGTTTGTAATGTGGATACAAAATAAAAATCCATATTTATAACCAACTAAAAGATCTCTTTGGGGAATAAAAAAAGGGACATATAATATATATAATTATTAACTTATGAGGGACTTTCCTGGCTGTGGTTAGGACCCTGCACTTCCACTGTAGGGGCAGGGTTCAATGTCTGGTTGGGGAACCAACATCACACAAGTTGACAAAAGGGTAAAGGGAAACAGGATACTTTAAAAGCCAAAATAATTTTTTAAAAATAATTAACTTATGAAAAGATCATTACCCTATTAACACAAACCATTTCTGACTCCCATCTTTCACTTTTCACAAAGGCTTTCCCTCCCAATTTTATTTTTATTATTTATTCTCATCCAAAATACCATTCTACATCTTTACCTATGAAACGATTATGTTGACAGTAATATATTATACATTTTCATTAATTGATCTTCAGAACTTCTCTTTATCTTTCAATATATGCAGGAGAGAGACACAGAGAGAGAGAGAGTGATTTCTATAGGCGGATCTATTTATCCATCCATCCATCAACACATTTCCACTGCCTTTGTCATTTATTTTATGCTAATGTTAAGGTCACCTATTTACGAATAAATGGGATCAGGAAAGAGAAGCCTGGCAAGTTACAGTCTACAGAGATGTAAAGAGTTGGGCATGACTGAGCCACTAACGCTTTCACCTTGCCCAGATGGTTCGTTCAGTCAATAGAGTATCAGACTTTTAATCTGAAGGTCAGTTCAAGTCTCTGTTTAGGCGTCTACTACTGTGGGTTACCCTGGTGGCTCAAATGGTAAAGAATCTGCCTGCAATGTAGAAGACCCGAGTTCAGTCTCTGGGTTGAGAAGATCACCTGGTGAAGGGAATGGCTACCCACTCCAGTATTCTTGCCTGGCGAATCCCATGGACAGAGGAGTCTGGTGGGGTACAGTCCATGGGGCCACAAAAAGTCAGACACGACTGAGTGACTTTTACTTTCACTGATATTTAGGATGGAAACATTTCAACAGACATGGATGAAACTGAGAACGTTGACCTGCAAAACTTCCTTTCTCATCAAAAGCAGCTCCTTTCTGTCATAGGAGGAATCCAGTCTCCACTGCATGAAGACATTCAGTGACCTTTTCGAGGGCCAAGTCCTTCACAAGAAGATATTGATTCTCCTCTAAGCCAAAATGTACTACTCTCCATGGTCTCTTGGCATATAGGTCATATAAGGTGACTTAAATCCCTGCTGAACCAGGGAGACACTTAACATTCGAGTCTAGGAGGAATGTGGAGAATACTGGTGGAAATGAGATTCTGAGGGTTTTAGACAAAAGAGTTCAAAATATAGGGGTTGGATTTAAAAGTTTCTCAGTTTGTATATTGAAGCTTGAGTTTGGTAGTGTACTAAGTTCAACAAGATTGAGATTCCACAACTTCTCTGGCATACCATAGGGAAAGAATCTTAAAGGTAGAGGGATATGGGAAAGTTGAAATAGACTCTACACCTCAGGGGGGCTCAGATGAAACTTTTCACTAAATCAATAATTAAAAAAATACTTTGATGAATGGGCATCAGCATCCTTAAAGACCTCTCTTATGATTGATTATCTACCATAGTCACTTTACTCTGAAGAAACAGGGGGAATTTGGGCTCCAATTTCAACGTTCTGAATTTGGGCTTTCTATTTTAATGAGAAAACTATGACCCTGGAGTGGCAGATGCCATATGGTGGCACTTAACCATCCCTAGCTAGGTGGCTGCAATTATGGCAACAATCCACACGGGCAGAGTTATAATCAAAGAGTTTTGACTTTCAGGATGTATGAATTTCACAGAGTCCATAGGAATGAAACAGATGGGAAACTTACTAGGATGTTACTTGACTTATACAATCAGATCAATTCTACATCAATGGAGGGAAAACTGATTGAGTTTCCATAGTCACTGAATAAAATTGGAAAATGAATGCCTGGGAACTATTGGGAGGAAGTACTTGGATATTCCTTTCAGAATAGGAAGAGAATGAAAATATATTTGTATAACATGAAAATGCTAACAGGTTGCATTCAGTGTGATGAGGGTTGTCAATATTGATGTGGAAAAAAGGACTTATCCAACAGGACTTACCCCGGGGCTTTCAGCAAGCCTTTTTCCTCAGCTATCCCAGGTTTTTCCTACTGGACTCATGAAAAAACCAGCCACTTCGGTTGTGGCAGAGGTTCCATGTAGCATGAAACCTACATGAAATCCCCTCACCATAGCTGATCTGACTGCTGTACCTATTGAAGGTGCCAATTGTCAATGCTGCTGCTGCTGTTTAGTCACTAAGTTGTGTCTGAATCTTTGCAACCTCACGGACTGAAGCCCTCCAGGATCCTCTGTCCATGGAATTCTTCAAGCAAGAACACTGGAGTGGGTTGCCATTTCCTTCTCCAGGGAACCTTCCTGACCCAGGGATTGAACCTGGCCCTTCTGCAATGGCAGGCAGATTCTTTACCACTGAGCCACCAAGGAAGCCCATCAGTTCAGTTCGGTTCAGTTGCTCAGTCGTGTCCGACTCTTTGCGACCCCATGAATCGCAGCACGCCAGGCCTCCCTGTCCATCACCAATTCCTGGAGTTCACTCAAACTCACNCATGGGATTTTTCAGGCAAGAATACCGGACTGGGTTGCCATTATCTTCCTCCAGGGTAGCTTCCTGACCCAGGGATCAAAACTGAGTCTCCTATGTCTCCTGAATTGCAGGCAAATTCTTTACCTGCTGAGCTATTCAGGGAAGCCCTTACAGAATGTGAGATACTCTTTAAACCAGTGGCCAGTATATGATGGCATTTCCCTATAAAATACACGAGTCCAGGAATTTAGGGTAGATGTAGGAGGATTTGGGGGCTTCTCTAGTAGCTTCTGGGTCCCTGGTGCTCAGATGGTAAAGCGTCTGTCTTCAATGCGGGAGACCTGGGTTTGATCCCTAGGTCAGGAAGATCCTCTGGAGAGGGAAATGGCAACCCACTCCAGTACCCTTGCCTAGAAAATCCCATGGATGGAGGAGTGTGGTAGACTATACTCCATGGGGTTGCAAAGAGCTGGACACGACTGAGCGACTTTCACGTCACTTCACTTCTAGTAGCTTAACTGGTAAAGAATCCACCTGCAATGCAGGAGATCCTAGTTTGATTCCTGGGTCGGGAAGATCCTTTGGCAAAGGGATAGGCTACTGACTCCAGTATTTTTGGACTTCCCTAGTGGCTCAGATGGTAAAGAATCTGCCTGCAATGCAGGAGACCTGGGTTCAATTTCTGGGTTGGGAAGATCCCCTGGAGGAAGGCATGGCAACCCACTCCAATATTCTTGCCTGGAGAATCTCCACGGACAGATGAGCCTGGCGGGCTACAGTCTGTGGGGCTGCAAACAGTTGGACATGACCGAGCG
The DNA here is from genome assembly GCA_006410875.1 of Neotragus pygmaeus. NCBI lineage: Eukaryota > Metazoa > Chordata > Mammalia > Artiodactyla > Bovidae > Neotragus > Neotragus pygmaeus. Next base: position 529,126 of record SJYV01038749.1, on the reverse strand, counting down.
ACTAAGCATGGTAAAGAGGAAGATTCCACTCACCTACCTAATAAGTCATAGAATTTTTGCTTCTTGTCCATAAAACCATGATTTTGGCTAATTTAAGTTCCTAGATGCTGAGAGGAATATTTTCATCACAAAACATATTTATGGTCCCCCAAATTGTAATCTGAGAATATTCATTTGCCAATTTGGTCTTCTCATGCAGATGAACTGCTAAGCACAGGGGAAGGCAAAGGTTCCATTTGCCAAAGAGAAATTTCATCATTGCTACACAGCAGGTGCAGGAAAGTTTGTGTTGAACCCAGGTGATTCATGTGGAGACCCACAGAACTTCAGTATCATTAATGTTGGCCCTACCATCTGGGTGAATACCCTGGCTTACATGCTATTTTAATCTTTTGTGGTGGGAAGATGTTCATGAGTACTTCTAAAATTAGGCAAAATTTGAACAGTTTTAAAGAGTGTTAGGAGAGTTATACACATAATACTATGGGGAAAAAATGAAAAGGAATTAAAAATTTGCCTTAGCTTTAAAATATAATAAAAATTGGTGTGTGTCAAGGTCAGGAAAGCAGAAGACAAAGGAAAACATCGTGGAGTAAAATGGGATGGAGTAGCTGAAGTAGAAAATCTTCTTGCTATGTTACAAAGATATGTTTACAGTCATGAATGGAATGAGCAGTTGGGCCAGAGGCCCTCTATTCTAGTCTTGGGACTGTGTCCTGAAGACTATAAAGAATCAAGAAGAGGGACTTTCCTGGTGGTCCAGTGGCTAAGTCTCTGTGCTCCCAATGCAGGGGGCATGGGTTCAATCCCTTGTTGTGGAACTAAGATCCCATATGCTTTATAGCATGGCCTAAAAAGACAAAAAGAAAGAAACAAGCAGAGAAATGACGTAATCAGACACATCTTAAGCAGATTTCTGGAAGCAAGCACCTAGAAGTTTAATAAATATTCACTAAATGAGTAAATTAAAAATTGGAGCAATAAGATTGAAAATGAAAAAGTACAGCTAAGAGGTTACTAAAATTGTTGAAGGAAAGGATGATGAAAAAACCAAAATGCATATTTATGCACCATGAAAACTGCATTTAATCTTTTGTGACCTTCAATTGGTAATGAAATGAGATGGGTAATGCCAGAAGTGGCTGTTAATTCCAGATTCTTCTAAGTCATCTTTTAAAGAATAACTATATAAGAAGAGAATCCATCACTTAAAACAGAAAACAAAAACAATGACAAATAGGGGAAAAAACAGGGTTTTCCTCTCTATTCTAACTTTAAAAACACGATGAAATACACTGCACTATTTTGTCAAGGTGTCTGATAGAATTTATTGCCTGTACAGTTTGCATCTAGACTGGTGCAATGCTACACGGAACTAGTATTATTTTTTGCAATAAATCATATAATTGCACTCTCCTTGGCTAGGAGTACCTAAAGATTATTGAATTATAGGTTCCAAGCTGATATTTTGACATTTCCAGGAATCAAAAGTCGTAAAATTACTTCTGTATGGCAATATGAAGTACATTTTACCCTTGGGAAGACATCTAGAATGAATCTAGAAGAAAGTCATTCAATGCAATCTTGTATTTGGTAGAGACAGGGGGGTGACCATCATAATTAATATAAGCAGCAGCAATATTTACCGTCTATAGTCATTAATGCTTATTATTATTTAAAGAGCAGGCATTGAAAGATGCAACAGCTAACAGCATTGGATCTGATGCAGGCAATATGCTCTCTCATGGATACCAGAATTCCCAGAGGCAAATTACTCAACCCTGCTGAGCCTCGCTTCCTTAAATTGGACATCGAGGATAATAATACTTGTAGGGTAGTTAAGAGGATTAGAGATTATTTGCTTTCAGTTCTAAGCAAAATTTCTATGCAAAACCCCTATTATTCAGGCATTAAATCTTGCAGAGACATTCGTAAAGTGAGGTTCCATTTTTTTTTTTTTTTATGGGTATAGTATGCTGTGCTAGGCAACCTCTAAAAAGAACCATCTCTTATTACATGCGAGCCTGTCATCCCCACCCTCATCCCCCCACTAGTGCTGGCTGGCCTAGTTACTTGCTTCCAACCAATAGAATATGACAAAGCAGGTGATTTGTTATGCAGCAATAAATAACTCATACATATGCATGCAAATTTACATAACAAATGGACACCCCCCTCAAGCTTGTTTACCAGTATAAGGGGAAATAGGTTTTATCTGCAGGATGGAATACAATACAGCAATCAAATTAAATTAAAAACAAGCACTTAAGCAACTGCATGGATGACACAAACAATATTGAGCAGAAGAACAAGATGCAAAAAAATATGGGTATAGGGTTCTTTTTGAGGTGATTAAAATGTCTCAAAATAGATTGTGGTGATAGTTACACATATCTATGAATGTACCAAGTCATTGCACTCTACTTTCACATGTGAGAATTATTGAGTTGTGCACTGTATCTCAATGAAGACATTTTCTTCAATAGGACCAATTTTTTTTCTTTCTTTCTTTCTTTTTTTTTTTGGCTCTACCACATGGCAAGTGGGATCTTAGTTCCCGACCCAGGGATCGAACCCCAAGCCTGCTCCCCTTGCACTGGAAGCCCCAAGACCACCTTCATGCATTATGACAGATAGAGTCATGCGCCCAGAAAACCATCCCATTGTTTCTGGTTGTTGCTATTGTTGTTACTGCTTTTCTTAAAACCATGTGGTCCAAATCTTTTCCATCACAAGATAAATGAGAAGTGAGTTACAGAAATTCGGGGATTCTGAACAGAAAATCTCTACATGAAGCAAAAGAAGAGTGACTGCAACAACCTTCCAAATTCACAAGGAAGGACCATGTCCAAGATGTAGAGGGATTGAAATGGATGGAGCTGGAGCCAGGGTAACACATCAGGAGAAAGTCCAACATAAACTACTACTTCACATAAGTAAATAAACAGTTAATTAATTAAAACACAAACTGTTCACCGACTGAGCAGGGTAATTGTGGTGATCCAAGGAAATAATAGGTTATTGGTGAAGGCATAGCAGATAGCCATTTTTCCCCCCTCTATCAGAAATAGCTCATAAGTCAAAAGGAAGTCAATGATCCAGAGCCAGATCCTAAATGTTGTCATGGAGGCTGACTACCTTGCAGCTATAAAACTCAGCTGATGCATTTTAGTACCCATCTATTCTTGAAGACCAGAAAAGTATTTTAGAAGTTCCCACTAATGTTACCATCTCTCCTTGACTTCCTTTTCTCCCCTTCTGTTCTGTCCCTATCCATTTTCTGATATCTTTCTGATAGGCTGTGGTAAGGAGAGATGTCACTGAAGTTGATGGGATATGTCATGAATTCAGAGAGAATTTTCTTCTCTATCTGTCATAATGCATGAAGGTGGTCTTGGGGCTTCAACTACACACGTACCAAGCTGTAGCACTAAAGGCAAAAGTAGCCCGACTAGAGCCAAGCAGATGGAGTCTAGTAACAAGGAGAATATGTCATAAGCAAAGCTGTAGTGGATGGTGCAATATCACAGAAGTGTGTAGATGAATAACCTAGCAATTTCAGATTGCCTTTATGGACTGGTTTCGGCTAGGGGCAGATGAATAATGCATGAAAGCATCACCAACCTTAAGGTCCAAGGATATATTAATCCATTTTCCTTTGTAACATACAGATTTGGATACAATTTTAAATGCTGTTTGGTCACTCAGTCGTGTCCAACTCTTTGTGACCCCATGGATACAGCACACCAGGCTTCCCTGTCCTTTACTGTCTCCCAGAGCTAGCTCAAAATCAAGCCCCTCAAGTCGGTGATGCCATCCAACTATCTCATCCTCTGTCCTCCCCTTCTCCCCCTGCCTTCCTTCTTTCCCAGCATCAGGGTCTTTTCCAGTGAGTAGGCTCTTCACATCAGGTGGCCAAAGTACTGGAACTTCAGCTTCAGCATCAGTTCTTTCAATGAATATTCAGGGTTGATTTCCTTTAGGATTAATTGACAAGTCCAAATTTTACTCCAGTTATCATAATTTTGTTCCCTCTCTGGATGCTTGAACTACTTGACGACTACATTGGTGTCTATCAATATCCACTTTGGGTCAGACAATGTTTTAACATTCTCTGTTTCTATATATGGAGTCGTATATATGAAAGAGGAACAGATAGACAGATCTTTCTCTCCTTTTGTATCTACTTACTTATTAGACTGACTTCAGTCCTAACTATGGAATCCTAAGGCATTGTACTTCTGTCGTCAGTATCTTGTAAAATCAATAGTGAAATCACTAAAAATAGCCTCCCAACTTTATATCTGCCTCCTGGGTCCTTTCATCACAAAATGGTTGCTAATGAATCTTATAAAAGGCTTAGTGAACATTAATATTAGAGTACCTGCAATGACGTGTTAATTAAAATTAAGTCCCTTTTTCATTTGAGATGTGACCAGGAAGAAAATTTGACACAGGCAAAACATCACTTGAATTTTAATTAAAGAGAATTTAGGAGTGGGTGCACTTCATATAATCACAATTGCCCACACATCCTGTAGACAGAATGCCTTCCTGATTTGATCAGAAACAGCACATGATAGTTGACGGTGACTCCATGACATGCGGCAGCCTCTCACTTCTTCACAGCAACACGTAAGTGTCACTATAATTATGAGCTTAATATTTAAAATGTGTTGATTTCATATTTGCATGCATGTATGCTAACTAAAATTAATTTCAATTGCATATACCAATTATAACATCAGCCTCATTCTCTAACATATTACTCCTCACTGATTACACACCCAGATAGATTGCTTTAATCTCTCACTTTGTATTTTAAAGTCAAACAATAATATGTATCTCTAATTAAGTTCGCTTACTTATCTTACTTCTGATTGAATCATGTTTTAATATTTTATGACACAGCCACCTTTAATCCCCCTCTCTGATAGTATTTGCCTCTGTGCTTGTTTTCCTTGCCTTGTTTATCTTAATGTGAGTTCTAAGAGTGTTTTCTTTCCTAGTTCTGTTTGGGAGTAAAGTTTCTAGATTTCTTTGTTAGGAACTGGGGTTAAAGTGAGGAGAAAATAGCTTTGGGATGATGAGGGAAATTGATGAGATGTCATGTAAAAAGATTATTAAGGGCTATTTTTTTCTCTGTAGTTTCCTGTGAGTAAAATATTTTGTATTTATAATGGTTTTATTTTAGAGAAACCGAACCTAAACATTTCAGCCCTCAACCAAGTTATGATGATCTCATTATACACTGATCTTTCCCTTTGTGATAGGAATCATAAAATAATAAAGTGGAATTAACATTGGGTGACTATTTACCACATGCAGAGCTTTATAATTATTATGCTATTATGTCCTTATAAAATGCCATAGCTAAGGGGAAAAAAGGAAACACGCAGCTGAGAGGACTGAGGGTTGGGAAGGTTGAGAAGGAGCGTGTGCAGCAGGGTACATGGCTCTGAAGGGGCAGAGCCGGGTTTCAAAGGCAGCTCTGGCCTAAAATCCCACCCATTCGATCAGAATATGACAGCGGCTTCTCTCCTTCCCAACCAATTAGCTGCTCTAATTTCTTTTTCTCTATTGCCTTTAAAAATTTTTTATATACTTAATTTCTTATACAATTTGTAAAGGTTACATTCCATTTACAGTTATTACAAAATATTAAACTAGCTATATTCCCTATAATGTACAATCCATTCTTGAGCCTGTCTTATACCCATCTTTGAACCTCTATCCCTAAATACTGTAAAAATTAAATTCAGATTCATAGAGTCAGTGATTTGGGATCCAGTGGTTAGAGTCCTTGGGACAGTATGTGACCAAGGATGGGCTGCTTAGCTCCATTTTTCTTCCCTTTTTCCTCACCATCCCTGCTTCCTTCATTATATCTCAGGGAAGTCAATGCAAGTCATGAAGTGCAGGAGGTGGGGGAGAGGAGAAACAGTCCCGGGCAAGAGGAAGTCGTATATATGAAAGAGGAACAGATAGAGAGATCTTTCTCTCCTTTTGTATCTACTTACTTATTAGACTGACTTCAGTCCTAACTATGGAATCCTAAGGCATTGTACTTCTGTCTTCTTTACACTTGTGTTGATCTAGTCTCTCACCATGAATTATTCTATAGCACAGACTTTTACAGACTATGAGTGAGGTAATTCTTTTGAAGAGTTAAAAATGAAAACAAATTACATGAACCTTGTTTAGATAAAGATAACAAGAGGATGATGATTAAAATGAAAAGATGAAAAAGCAGAATGTAGGTGGGAAAGGCAAATAAGAAAACTAAAACAAATGTGCTACTTGTTTAGAGAGAAGAAAAAGAAAGTAAAACTTTTTTTTAAGACAAAAACACAAAAGACCTCTCAGAGTGTTGTTTTTAAGTATGACAATATGGTACCGGGCCTTCCCTGGTGTCTCAGCTGGTAAAGAATCAGCCTGCAATGCAGGAGACCCAGGTTTTATTCCTGGGTTGGGAAGNGAAGAAAAAGAAAGTAAAACTTTTTTTTAAGACAAAAACACAAAAGACCTCTCAGAGTGTTGTTTTTAAGTATGACAATATGGTACCGGGCCTTCCCTGGTGTCTCAGCTGGTAAAGAATCAGCCTGCAATGCAGGAGACCCAGGTTTTATTCCTGGGTTGGGAAGGTCCCCTGCAGAAGGAAATGGCAACCCACTCCAGTATTCATTCTTGCCTGGGAAATTCCATGGACGGAGGAGCCTGGAAGACTACAGTCTATGGGGTCGCAAAGAGGCTGACATAACTTAGCAACTAAACCACCACAGCCAACACAGTACCAAGAGACCTGGTAAATTATGGTGCAAAAAGTATATAAAAGGGCAACAAGGAAAATAATAGACATTTTGGACTACATCAAAAGTAAAAACCTTATTACCTTTGAATAGGAAAGTGAAGGGTCAACCTATAGAATGTAAGAAATATTTGCAAATCACAAATTTAATGAGTCCAGTATCTAGAATATTTAAAGTACACTTAAAAACCAAACAACGAAAAGACATACAATCCAGTGTAAAAGTGGGCAAAAGGCCTGAATAGACATTTTTCCAAAGAAGACAGATAAGTGGACATCAAGCACATGAAAAATGCTCAAAGTNTACTAGTATGTGAGGTGAGTGCAATTGTGTGGTAGTTTGAGCATTCTTTGGCATTGCCTTTCTTTGGGATTGGAATGAAAACTGACTTTTTCCAGTCCTGTGGCCACTGCTGAGATTTTGGCCTAAGGTTACAGAAAAAAAGCAGGTTCTATACGTGTGGCCACCAGGGGGCGTGGGTCCTGGACGGGAACCCCTTTGGAAGCCAGTGCACTGGCTGTTTCCCAAGCCGGAGGTAGAGAGGGCAGTGGTCTGCAGTGAAGCCTGCCAAGTAAAAATCATCTTTGGTCAGGTCTGAAAGATCACACATAGGTTTTTTTGGCCAGGAACTGCACTCTTGACTTCCTGCAAAGTTAATTTTTTGCATGTGGGCCCCCTTTTACCTTCTGGTACTTTGCAAATTTCAAAACGCTTTCATGTGTATTATGCTGAAATCTCACAAGATGAAACTCACCACTTTTCATAGAAGGGAGTCTTCAGGAGGGATTAAATGGCTTATTCCTGGCCACAATGCTCAGGGACAGTTGAAAAAGGTCTAAAATAATATTATTTAAAGAATAAGTTCAATAGTTTTTAGAGAATCTTCCTCAACCTGCAGGCACAATGTCTTCTCTGGTGGAAGATAGCATATAATATTCAGGACAAAAAAAAATCCCATGAAAAATATGCTTCAGATTCTTAAACTAAAATTTGGATTAAACATTTGATCTTTCTTTTTTACTTCTAGAGTCTTCTGAGATCTATTTAGGTTGAGTCCCACATGTTAAGAGCAGCTATTTTACCTTCCTTGCGGTAGAAACCTGGGAGAGTCTCAAGTGTCTTTCTAAAGCCTCTGGGCAAGATGAGATCAGAGGTGAGGTATTACTAGGAATTCTTCACATTTGAATTAACAAGCTGACTTCCACCATTACAAGAAGCTAGTCAGGCTCTTTTTTCCTTCCTCAGTGTCCCTTACAGATCAGAAACAGAATATGACTCCAAGTGATAAAATATTTTAAAGAGATGATGATAGGAGCTCTGGATGGGAAGGGATTAAAGATGCTGTTTTTGAGATCTCTGTAGACTCAGAGAAATTTAACTCCTGGGAACGCTTGGAAGTTTGGGAGATTAGTAGGTTAGCTGTTGGTACAGGACTTGGTCACCACTCTGAAAGATGTTAGGATGGGAGGGTGGCTCAGTCAGAAAAGAATCCACCTGCAGTGTAGGAGACATGGGTGTGATCCCTGGGTGGGGAAAATCACTTGGAGAAGGAAATGGCAATGCACTCTAGTATTCCTGCAGGGAAAACTTCATGGACAGAGGAGCCAAGTGGGCTACAGTCCATGGGGTCACAAGAGTCAGATACCACTTAGTGACTAAACCACCATCAACATCCACTGTAAGCAGTCACCTCTTGGAGATGACTGCCTGGTAGATTTAGAACAGCTAGATTCCAAGTGGCTGCGATTTTCAAGTGTCTTAAAAGATCTTGTGTTTCAACATAGAGAACAAACATATGGACACCAAGAGGAGAAGTGGGGTGGATGAACTGGGAGATTGGGATTGACATATACACACAACTATGTATCAAACATATAGCTAATGAGAACCTGCCAATGGCACAGGAGGGAAAAAAAGAAGGTACAATCTGTTTGTAAGACATTTACTAAGTTGACCTTAAAAATGTATTCCAATATACAGTAGGTGCCAACAAATACTGTTTGATTTCACTTCTCTGAGCTATGGAGAATAGTCAAATTCATAGAGTCAGAAAGTACACTGGTAGATGCCTGGGGCTAGGTTGGGGTGTGGGAGGCGGAATGGAGACTTAGTGTTTAATGGGGGCAGAGTTTCAGTTTAGGAAGGTGAAAATTTGGGGAAATGGATGATGATGAGAGTTGTACAACAATGTGAGTGTTCTTGGTGCCACTGAAATGTTACCATTAAATATTGTCAAAACAGTATGTTTTATATTATGTGACTTTTACCAAAAAACAAAACAAAACAAAAAACACCTCCTTTAATTAAAAAAAGAAAAAGAATCCTGTGTCTCCAGGCTGAAAAGGAAATTGCACAGCCCCTGGACCCACCTTATGGCAGAACAGGCACTTCAGTGGTGAAAACATAAAACAGATCCATTATGAGAGAGCGTCCATGCCTAAGCTTGTCTTAAAACTCTTTACTTTTGTATACCCTGTCCATCTGGAGGGATCAGACAAAAATTTGAACTAAAATTAATTTAAAGCAGAAAAGAATAGGTTTCTCATTCATCTGAACTTGTTGAAAGTTCACACCTTTTACAGGGAGAGCATAATATTCATTGTGGCTTCAAACGTGTGTGTTCCTGATTGCTCTGAGGAGGTCTATGATTTGATAATGGTAATTATAGTAGCTGATATATCCTTACACAGAGCTTTACAAAGCAAAAAAAAAAAAAAAAAAACCCACTCACTTTCACAGACCATTTGCTCCTCGTAATAGCTGTGCCAGAAAATGAGGAATTATTATCGACATTTTCTAGCAGGAGGTTGAGAATCAGAGTGGCTGATATGACTTGCAAATGTTAACACATCTAGCAGATGCTGAGAAAGTGAGGGAAACTTAAGGCTTCAGGACTCCGTTTGCCCTGCAAATACAAGCATCGGATAAGCACAGGTCCGTCTTCTCTGGATACAGCCCTAATGATGGACAGACACTACAGAGACAGAGAACTGCTTGTCTTTATTTATGGGCTCCTCTGGTGGCTTAGCTGGTCAAGAACCTGTCTGCAACGTACGAGACCCACATTCAATCCCTGGGTGGGAAAGATCTCTTGGAGAAGGAAATGGCTACACAGTCCAGTGTTCTTGCCTGGAGAATTCCATGGAAGAGGAGCCTGGTGAGCTACAGTACTCGGGGCAGCAAAGAGTTGGACACAAGCGAGTGACTACCACATAGACATTGGGAGGACACGGGACTTTATCCCTAACAGATACGTGATTTCTTTTGGGGATGATGAAAATGTTCTAGTATTGATTGTGGTAATGGTTGCCCAACTCTGTGGATACATAAAATCCACTGAATTATACACTTTCAGTGGGTAAATTGTATGGTATGTGAATTACATCTCAATAAAGTTATTATGTAAAAAAAAAAAAAAGATTGTGCAGGGAGGCAATAGGCAGATAAAAGTTAGAGCCTAAAAATAAATTTCCAGAGGTTAGAACATAAATGAAGTCTTCAATTCTGAGCAAACCAGTGCATGACATGATGTGGCCACAACTTTTGCCAGACTGAGTTTTCTCTTCCAGAATGTGGACTAATAATACCTCATCCTATGACTTTTCTCCACAGTTAACAAGAAGAAACAACAAAACAAAAAACTGTAAGTTATGAAACACTTCACAAATGAGAGTCAATTATTTCCTGTCCATATACAGGATTTCAGAAAGCATATAAACACTTTAGGTAGGGCAAGCATAACCTGAGGGAGAGAAAGCATAAAAATGCTAATCCCCAAATTGGAATTTTTAGTGCTGCATATTTGCATATTGCCTAAAATCCTTTCAAAAACAGCTAGAATGCACTTAGTTACTTTTAAAAACTACAGATTGAGTTGTTATTAATTTATTATAGATGAGGCAATGTTTTCCTTTTAAAAAGTTTCCTTCTCCATTGTGCCAAAGGCATCCATAGAAAATTTAGAGTGTTTTATATTCCATAGAACATGCATAGAGATATCAATAATAAATAGCATTTTCCACAGTATAGAGTATAAGCCACTCGCTCAGAGAGCAGAGTCACTCACTGTTGAGCTAAAAATACCTCAGTGACAAATTTCAGGAAAGAGAAAAAGAAGAGAGCTCTGTCTTCATTATCCAAGAGTAGAACACTGTATCCTTGTTATTCCTTCTCAGTGATGCTGAATAGTCAACTCCCAACATATTCTAATACACAATGCTGTGCCCCCTATTCCCCAGTGCAGTGCATTCTTCATTCTCATAACAGAATGACTCTCCCTTGCCGAGCACTTCCACGTGCAAGCAAAATCTTGAACTATCTTGGTAACAGAAGATACAAAAGTTTACTAACAAGATGAAGTGCTTATTGTATGAACGAACACACGGAACTGATTTTAAGTCTTGGTGAGTTGCTGCACATGGGTGACATCTCTAAACCAGTGTGCTGAAACTTGCTTGCATTCGGGTTTGTCTAAGGGGAGCAACAGGATAACGGGGTGACGATCTCAATGGCAACTTCTCTAGAATGTTGGCCTTTCCACAGGAAAAATCAAAGAAAAAGGAAAGTAATAGGAGATCACAGGACATTGAATTATGAAGTTAAATGAAACCTAACTGAGGAACCAAGAGGAAAAAATATTTCTCTACAAACATTAAGAGTTAGATGACATTTAATGATTTTAAGCCACGATGAACATAGAATAACACCTTCTTTATTACCATTGGTATAACCTATGGGGTACTAATTATTGACAATTAGATTGCCAAATGGACTAAACGCTGCAGATTTTAATCTGAATTATTAGTCTGTGAGGTTTTCTTAGCAGGTAAGGGACAATATCGTAGTAACAATAAAAAAAATCAAGTGCTTCAAAACGCCATAACCTTCAACTCTTTATGAAATCCCACTGATCTGGTGTGGCCACTGGAGCAGAAAAAAATCCAACACAATGAGCACTCCAGTTAGGTTTTAAATATTTGAGCTAAGAAAAAAGAGGGATACAAACAACTGGAAGTTCTATACTATATAAATTGGTGAGGAGTCTAAAGGTGGTTAGAGTGACTGAGCACCTAAAACACTGGAATTCAAGTCTTTCCTCAGCAACTCTTTATTTCCAACTATGTAAAAGGCTGATGAGAATAGCTACATTTTTCTACTCAACGATGTTACTGACAAGGTGACCTCAGAAAGTACACAGGACATTTTATTGCAAATAGCTGTATGTGTGTATGTATGCCAAGTATTAATGGTGATTTCATGCATGTGTTGTGTGTGTGTAAGAGTAAATATTAGTTATTTCTATTTCCAAGTTAATTTTTATCTCCAAATTGATTTAATTCCACTCGTGTCCTGTGAAATCTCCAAGAATTAGATAAGGGGATTTATCTATGCCCTGAACTATCACTCTAGGAAAGAAAAACATTCATACTAAGTTAACTTCTCACCCCAGCTCCAATTTGTTTAAAATTACAGATATGGTTTTTGTCTTGTTGAAAAATGAGACCACAATTTTTCTATTTGGAACCACAGGTTGAGTTTTTTATCCTTTCCATATATTTACCAATTTTCGAGAGAATGAATTGCTTATATGGCTTCCTAGCAGAACAATGGGTAAGTTTTTGCATTATTGAACACTCATGAATTTCAGCATATTAAAAGTATTTGAATCTATCCTAGCCATTGTTTGTCTTGAGGTTAAAACTGTCCCAGCTGTGACATGGGAGCCTTTTGAAGCCAGTCACTTATGAATCCTTTCAACTTGCCTTTATCATTGAGCTTCCCTTTACCTTCTGGTACAGCAAAGTTGTTCCAGACTCTTGTAGAAACTTCCTACCCCAAACTAGAAATTAGCCATTTCTTCAAGATGTTTTGGTGACTTTCAATGGGAAAATAATATGTGAAAACCATAATCTGAGTCCTAAGCATTGGTTTGGAGGATTTTCAAGTGGCTAGGATGAAAGTTTAAATATTATGAGTTTTTAAAATTTATTCTTGCAATAAATATATTTTATACTTTTACATATACTTCAATTTTAAAACTACAGAGTTTTATTTATCCATCTCATATCAACTTCTCTTCTCCACAAAGAAAATCCTGGTTCCCAGGGAATCAACACAAATGTACTCACCTAATTTCACTATACACTATACTCTATACTATCTACCTGTCCCACTGTACACTCTATCTCACTAGCCTATATACACATGATAGTCTTAGAACAACAATAAAAACCCTACCACCAAAAATATGATGTGGAGTAATTTAAGATTTGTTTTTTTACCCTACAGTGTATCCCCCTGGACACAAATAAATTTGTATGCTTTAAATTAAAAAAAAATGGAAAAATGGATTTCCCTGGTTGTCCAGTGGTTACAACTTTGTGCTTTCACTTCAAGGGAGCGTGGGTTTAACCCCAGGTTGGGGATCTAAGATACCATATGTCTCACAAGCAGGAAAAGGAAAATTTCTGAATGTTTGTGGGCATAATAGTGTATACTGGCAAATATGGCCCCCCCAAATCCTATAGTAATGTTCTAATTAATCTTAAAAAGTCTTTACTATCATGAATANAACTGGAATTCCATCACCTCCACTAGCTTTGTTTGTAGTGATGCTTTCTAAGGCCCACTTGACTTCACATTCAGTCACTCAGTGGTGTCTAACTCTTTATGACTCCATGGACTGCAGCACACTAGGCTTCCCTGTCCATTATCAACTCCCAGGGCTTGCTCAAACTCATGTGCATCAAGTCGGTGATGCCATCCAACCATCTCATCCTCTGTCGTCCCCTTCTCCTCCTGCCTTCAATCTTTTTCAGCATCATGGTCTTTTCCAATAAGTCAGTTCCTCGCATCAGGTGGCCAAAGTATTGGAGTTTCAGTTTCTGCATCAGTCCTTCCAATGAATATTCAGGATTGATTTCCTTTAGGATGGACTGGTTGGATCTCTTTGCAGTCCAAGGGACTCTCAAGAGTCTTCTCCAATACCACAGTTCAAAAGCATCAATTCTTTAGTGCTCAGCTTTCATTATATTCCAACTCTCACATTCATACATGACTACTGGAAAAACCATAGCTTTGACTACGTGGACCTTTGTTGGCAAAGTAATGTCTCTACTTTCTAATATGCTCTCTAGTTTGGTCACAGCTTTTTTCCAAGGGGCAAGTGTCTTAATTTCATGGTTGCAGTCACCATCTGCAGTGATTTTGGAGGCCTCTCCTAATAAAGTCTGTCACTGTTTCCATTGTTTCTCCATCTATTTGCCACGAAGTTATGGGGCCACATGCCATGATCTTAGTTTTTTGAATGTTGAGTTTTAAGCCAACGTTTTCACTCTCCTTTCACTTTCATCAAAAGTCTCTTTAGTTCTTCACTCTCTGCCATAAGGGTGGTGGCATCTGCATATCTGAGGTTATTAATATTTCCTCTGGCAATCTTGATTCCAGTTTGTGCTTCATACAGCCCAGTATTTCGCACGATGTACTCTGCATATAAGCAGAGTGACAATATACAGTCTTGACAGACTCCTTTCCCAATTTGGAACCAGTCTGTGGTTCCATGTTCACCTCTAACTGTTGCTTCTTGACCTGCATACAGATTTCTCAGTGGTCTGGTATTCGCATCTCTCAGAATTTTCCACATTTTGCTGTGATCCACATAGTCAAAGGCTTTGGCATAGACAAAAAGCTGAAGTAGATGGTTTTCTGGAATTCTCTTGCTTTTTTAATGATCCAACTAATGTTGGCAATTTGATCTCTGCTTCCTCTGCCTTTTCTAAATCCAGCTTGAATGTCTGGAGGTTCATGGTTCATATACTGTTGAAGCATCACTTGGAGAATTTTGAGCATTACTTTGCTAGCATGCGAGATGAGTGCAATTGTGCAGTAGTTTGAAAATTCTTTGGCATCATCTTTCATTGGGATTGGAATGAAAACTGACCTTTTCCAGTCCTGTGGCCATTGCTGAGTTTTCCAAATTTGCTGACATATTGAGTGCAGCACTTTCACAGCATCATCTTTTAGAATTTGAAATAGATCAACTTGAATTCGAGCACCTTCACTAGCTTTGTTCATGATGATTCATAAGGCCTACTTGACTGCATTCCAGGATATCTGTCTCTGGATGAGTGATCACACCATCATGGTTATCTGGGTCATGAAGAACTTTTTTTGTATAGTTCTTCTATGTATTCTTGCCACCTCTTAGTATCTTCTGCTTTTGTTAGGTTCATACCATTTCTGTCCTTTATTGTGCCCATCTTTGCATTAAATGTTCCCTTGGTATCTCTTATTTTCTTGAAGAGATCTCTAGTCTTCTCCATTCTATTTATTGTTTTCCTCTATTTCTTTACATAGATCACTGAGGAAGGCTTTCTTGTTTCTCCTTGCTATTCTTTGAAACTCTGCATTCAAATGAGTATATCCTTCTTTTTCTCCTTTGCCTTTCACTTATCTTCTCAGCTATTCGTAAGACCTCCTCAGACAACGATTTTGCCTTTTTGTTTTTCTTTTCCTTGGGGATAACCTTGATCACTGCCTCCTGTACAATGTCATGAACCTCTGTCCATAGTTCTTCAGGCACTCTGTCTATCAGATCTAATCCCTTGAATCTCTTTGTCACTTCTACTGTATAATCATAATGGATTTGATTTAGGTCATACCTGAGTGGTATAGTGGTTTTCCCTACTTTCTTCAATTTAAGCCTGTTGAAAATGCCTCTCCCACAAAAGTACTGTTCCTAATTTTATTTGTATTTTCAGTTTAGAAATTCTAGGTGTATAGTGAGCACTCAAAATTGTGTGTTTCTTATTGAGAACACTTTCTGAATCATAAAAATAGAATTTTATATAGGAGGGACTCCCTTGGTGGTCCAGTGGTTAAGAATCTGCCTTCCAATGCAGAGGATGTGGTTGAATCCCTGGTTGGGGGAACTGAGAGCCCACACACCAAGGGACAACTAAGCCTGCCTGCTGCAAGGAGCAAGTCCATGCACCACAATGTGGACCCAGCACAACCAAAAAAAGAAAAAGTAAAAATGAAGCCATATCTAGACACATCCTAGTATTAATAAAACTATATATCATCAAATAAAAAAAGAAGTTTACATAGGAAACCCATATTGTTTTCTTGGAGGCATCTCTCTTTGCTAAAGACAGAGAGATATTTTCTATAATCATTCCTTCAATGATTTTCATAATCAAGCATTTGGGTATAATTTTGTGGAAGTACCAATGAGTCCACTGGACTCACTTAATTGTAATATAATAGTCTAGCCTACTAAAGGCACCTTACTTTTCGCTGATGTGGTAATGATGGTCTATTATGAGTCCATTAGGGTATTCCTTATGGAACCAACACAGGAAAAAAAAACGCTGTAATTTACAGATTAATGTTTGGTTATAAAACAAAAAACTTTTTCTTCCTTCTAAATGATTCTATGCTATCTGGTATCTGTCACAGAGAATGGGACAATAGGGGGAGGAGAGACGTTATAGTGAAACCATAAGAGTGCAGAGAGAAGCAAAGCTGAATACATTCAGAAGCTCAACTGGGAACCATCTCGGCTCCTGCTGACATTGGTTCCCTGCACTTTTCTGTGCCCTGTCCTTTTTTCTAGATTAAATTTCTAGAGCATCCTATGACCTCAGACTTAATAGGGACACTCACAGAAATATCATATGGAACTCATTTTCCATTGAATGCAAAAAACATGGCAGTAGAAAACATTTATTATCTGAAGACTCCCGTCCTTTACATTTAACTCCAAAGTTTAAAAAAAAAAAAAGGTGTTTTTCAAACTTATGGTTACCAAGTGGGGAGGAAGGATAAATGGGGAGATTGGGATTAAGATACACACTATTATATATAAAATAGAAAAGTAATAAGAACCTACTATATAGCACAGGGAGCTCTACTCAATGTTCTGTAATGATATACACAGGGGGAAAAAAAAGATTCTAAAAGAGTGGATACATGTATATGTATAAGTGATTCATTTTGCTGCTCACCTGAAACTAGCAACATTGTAAACCAACTGTACTCCAATAAAAGTTAGTTTTTTTAGGGCGTTTTGCATTAAAACTAAAGTTAGTTTGCATTTTGAACTCTGCAGGACAGGAAGGTGGTGTGGGAACATCTTTGACGTATGGTAATCTTCATTTAAAAAAAAAGAACAAGATGGCAGAGGAGTAGGTGGACATGGAGTACATCTCTCTCCCTGGATACATCAGGAAGACATCCTCAGAAACAGAAGTGCCTGCAGAATACCAGCTGAGAATGGAGAGGAGTACCTGACTAGTGGAAAAGAATATATAGAACCACACACAACTCGGTAGGAGGCAGGAACTAGGGGGGAAATCAGGAGTGTTAGTAGGACTGGGCCTGCCCTAGCTGGGTGGGGGAACTGAAGCAGGGGTCCAAACCCCACATTTGGGCAATTGTCTAAGAGGAGAAATGTTTAAGGCTGAGAGTGAAACAGTTGATATGTGGCAGCCCAAATTGAATGAGAATCAGACAGTCCTTGCCACAGACATACATACCCTGGACAGGGACGCAGGTCCTCCGGAAGGTACAGTGGCTGGGAGCTGCAGTTTAGGGATTGTGGCGCAATCCCAGGGCGAGGGCTGCTGCTGACTGTGGAGAGACAGATCCAGGGGATGTGAGGGAGGAGATTGTGGTGGGAAATGCCTGCAGAGGAAAGCCAGGCAGCCATGGAAGCAAGGATGTAGTGCTGAGTCACGCATAGGGGGCGGAGCTATCATCATAGCCTCTGTCTCGCCACACACCAGCACTGGGCAGCTGAACAATAGAAATGCGGGTCCATCAAACACCTGAAGCACTGAACTACAGTAGGACCCCAGCCAGGGTGCCCTTTTAAGTGCCTGACGCACCGATCTACTGAGAAGGACCCCGGCCAGGGGTGCCCTTCTATGTGCCTGACGCACCAAACAAGAAAGAAGGAGCCCAGGCAAGGGAGACCTCGAAGTGCCTGACCGGTGGAGCTAAGGAGAAAGACTGGCCAAAGAGGCCTTCTGATGGCCAGCTACAAGAGGCTTGTAAAAAGATTCCGATAGGGCCATAACTCCTGAAGTGGAGGCAGTTGTGTCCCTGCACACTCAGCGATGCCAGGAACCCCGTAGGTCAAGCAGCCATGCCCTCTTCGAAGCTCAACTCTCACTGGGGCAGACCTGCCACAGGCAAAAACGTCTTGCATCTATGCATTCAGGGTCGCTTCAGTAGTGTCCAACTCTTTGCAGCCCTGTAGACCGTGGCCTGCCATGCTTCTCTGTCAGGGAGGGGTGGGGGGCGTTCTCCAGATAAGAATAATGGAATGTATTGGCCAATACTGGTCACCCTCCCGTTCTAGAGCAGTGTATTTCTTGCTGCTTTAGCCACCAACTCCTTTGAGTTGGTGCTGCCAGAACCCCTGGTAACCCAAGCAGCTGCACCACTTCCACACCTGGCCCTCACAGGGGCAAGCCTAAGTCCTCCAGGGCAGCCTCAGCAAACCCCAGTGGACAACCCACATGCAGAGGTGGAAATAAAATCACAATTGAAACCCAGAGGCAGTGTGGCTAAGGAAGAAGACCCAAGACCTTCCGGACTAAATCCACATGATAAGCTAGGTAGACTTTGTGTCTATGGAATATATAAAAGATCATTGAGAGCTCCCACAAAAGAGAACACACAGTTTCAATAGCTGTGGACATTAGAAGCAAGTACACACAGGAGTAGGACCAGATTAAAATCTGAACTGCCCCCACAGCAGGTCCAGAGATCAGCATAGTGTTGGAGGGCGTCCTAGAGAGGTGAGGTGGACTGTGATTCCAGCGAGGGAAAGGACTCTGACAGCAGTGACTCAAGAAAAACATTTATTATTCTTATGTTTTGACTNTCAGGCATGACTTAGTTTCATTGAGTTGACAAGGCTGTGGTCCTAGTCTGATTAGACTGACTAGTTTTCTGTGATTATGGTTTCAGTGTGTCTGTCCTCTGATGCCCTCTTGCAACACCTACCATCTTACTTGGGTTTCTCTTACCCTGGACGTGGGGTATCTCTTCACGGCTCGTCCTGCAAAGCGCAGCTGCTGCTCATTACCTTGGATGAGGGGTATCTCCTCACTGCCTCCTCTCCTGACCTTGAACGTGGAATAGCTCCTCTAGGCCCTCCTGTGCCCATGCAGCCACCACTCCTTGGACATGAGGTAGCTCCTCCCGGCCGCCACCCCTGACCTTGGACGTGGGGTAGCTCCTCCCTGCCACTGCCCCTAACATCAGACATGGGGCTATGTACAGCATAAGATGGTTAATGATTTCTTTAAGTATAGGCATCTACTTTGAGAGGAATTTTGAAATTTTCACTAAATCTAGAAATTTTAAAGGTCCTCAAAACAGATTCCATTCAAACCTAAACCACTATAGCTACTTATATGCATGACCCACTCTGACTTTGTCATCAAAAATATGTTCCATATCTCAATCATAAACTCCAATATTCAAATTTATTCTACTTGTCTTTGGTCACACTGAGCTTTTCAATCAAGTAATATTTCCATTTTGTTGCATGTTATAAACCTCTTTCCTGGTTTCACTTCCTTCAGTATCTAGTTATGACCCCTTGATTTCCTATGCCAGATACTTTCTTCCTTTAATAATCAGTTTGGTTGCTTCATCATCTATCTTCACAACCAAACTGCAACTCATTGAATCCCTTCTCCATATAACCCAGATCATGAGTTTCTGGGTAAGATAAAATATNGTTATGACCCCTTGATTTCCTATGCCAGATACTTTCTTCCTTTAATAATCAGTTTGGTTGCTTCATCATCTATCTTCACAACCAAACTGCAACTCATTGAATCCCTTCTCCATATAACCCAGATCATGAGTTTCTGGGTAAGATAAAATATATGCACAGACTGGTATCACTATCAATTTAGGTCCTTCACCTTCCTTTCCTCTAACTCCAGTATATTTTAGCTCAAGCATTATTTCTTCTGGGGAAACTGTCATGGGCTCATAGTCTGGCAAGGTACCCTTTCTTCTATGCTACATAACAATCTGTATGTTGTGTGTTTGTGTGTATGTATACTCTCAGTCATGTCTGACTCTTTGTGACCCCAAGGACTGCAGCCTGTCAGGTTCCTCTGTCCATGGGATTTTTCAGGCAAGAATACTGAAGCAGGTTGCCATTTCCTTCTCCAGAGGACCTTACCAACCCAGAGACTGAACCCATGAATCCTGAATCTTCTGCATTGGCAGGAAGATTATTTACCACTGAACCACCAAGGAAGCCCAGCAATCTGCATATCCATTACACTCATTTTTTTTTTTAAATTTAAATTTATTTATTTATTTTTAAATTTAACTTTACAATACTCTATTGGGTTTGCCATACNAACTCCAGTACTTTGGCCACCTCATGTGAAGTGTTGACTCATTGGAAAAGACTCTGATGCTGGGAGGGATAGGGGGCAGGAAGAGAAGGGGACGGCCGAGGATGAGATGGCTGGATGGCATCGCTGACTTGATGGACGTGAATTTGAGTAAACTCCGGGAGCTGGTGATGGACAGGGAGGCCTGGTGTGCTGCGACTCATGGGGTCGCAAAGATTCAGACACGACTGAGTGACTGAACTGAACTGAACAGAAGCATAAGATATTAAGAAGCGGTGGCAAGAATACATAGAAGAACTATACAAATATACATGACCCAGATAATCATTATGGTGTGATCACTCACCTAGAGCCATACATCCTAGAATGCAAAGTCAAATGGGTCTTAGGAATCATCAGTATGAACAAAGCTAGTGGAGGTGATGGAATTCCAGTTGAGCTATTTCGAATCCTGAAAGGTGATGCTGTGGAAGTGCTGCACTCAATATGCCAGCAAATTTAGAAAATTCAGCAGTGGCCATAAGACTGGAAAATGTCATTTTTCACTCCAATCCTAAACAAAGGCAATTATAAGCTCTTGTCCTGCTGCCGCTGCTAAGTCTCTTCAGTCGTGTCCAACTCTATGCGACCCCATAGACGGCAGCCTACCAGGCACTGCCATCCATGGGATTTTCCAGGCAAGAGTACTGGAGTGGGGTGCCATTGCCTTCTGCGAATAATAAGCTTAGATTCATTTAACTATAGATATCAATATAAATATATATAGAATTAACTGTAGATGTAGGTATACATATGGAATCTGATGTGGACTTACACACACACACACACACACAAACACATATACACACACACTTACACATATATAGGGACCACACATGTGTGTATACATACATACATACATACNACTGGAAAATGTCATTTTTCACTCCATTCCTAAACAAAGGCAATTATAAGCTCTTGTCCTGCTGCCGCTGCTAAGTCTCTTCAGTCGTGTCCAACTCTATGCGACCCCATAGACGGCAGCCTACCAGGCACTGCCATCCATGGGATTTTCCAGGCAAGAGTACTGGAGTGGGGTGCCATTGCCTTCTCCGAATAATAAGCTTAGATTCATTTAAATATAGATATCAATATAAATATATATAGAATTAGCTGTAGATGTAGGTATACATATGGAATCTGATATGGACTTACACACACACACACACACACACACATATACACACACACTTACACATATATAGGGACCACACATGTGTGTATACATACATACATACATACATACACATATATAGGGACTTCCCAGGTGGCTCAGTGGTAAAGAACCCACCTGCAATGCAGATGTCATGGCTTAGATCCCTGGGTTGGGAAAATCCTCTGGAGGAGGAAATGGCAACCTACTCCAGTATTCTTGCCTTGAAGATCCCATGGGCAGAGGAGTCTGGTGGAGTACAGTCCATGGGGTCATAAAAGAGTCAGACACAACTTAGCAACTAAACAATAGCAACAGAAATATAATACCAGTATTTGAAGTTGAGGAGGCTATATTTTAGTCTTCATCTTACTCAGTCCCTCAACTGCATTTCCTTTGGATGATCACACCCTACCCTCTCTGAAACATTGCTTTGTGTGGCTTCTTTTTATTATCCTTCTATTTCACAAACTATTCCTTTGCAGTTTGTAGCTGGTCCATCCTCCTCAATCTGATCTCTACAGCATGAAGTGTCTTGAGGTTCATTTTTGGTTCTTTTCTTTTTTTCTGTCTATACTTAATCCCCAGAATATCACACAAGCCCCCTTGGAGTTAAATAGCATCTGTATGAGTGCTTCTTTAACTTCTTTGTTTCACTTCTTTTGTTGTTGCTATTGTTCAGTTGCCAAGTCATGTCCGACTTTGTGTGACCCCATGGCTTGCAGCACACCAGGCTCCCCTGTCCTTCACTATCTCCCTGAGTTTGCTCACACTCATGTCCATTGAGTTCATAATGCTATCCAACCATCTCATTCTCCCTATTCTCCTCTTGCCCTCTATCTTTCCCAGCATCATGGTCTTTTCCAGTGAGTCAGCTCTTTGCATCAGGAGGCCAAAGCACTGGAGCTTCAGCTTCTGCATCAGTCCTTCCAATGAATATGCAGGGGTGATTTCCTTTAGGTTTGACTAGTCTGATCTCCTTGTAGTCTTGTGTCCCCTCCAATTTATCATAAATTGATACTTTTGTAACACAAGCATTGTGCATGACTACCATGTGATTTTGATGGCACTCAGTAACATCATTTTTAAGCAGAATTTCAGTTTTGACACTTCTTGGGTTTCTTTATACTAACAGTTCACACACTAATGTGTGTGCATGCTAAGTCACTTCAGTCTTGTCCGACTCTTTGCAACCCTATGGACTGTAGTCCACCACGTGTCTCTGTCCATGGTACTCTCCAGGCAAGAATACTGGAATGGGTTGTCATTCCCCTCTCCAGGGGATCATCCCAACCCAGGGATCAAACCTGTGTCTCTTACATCCCCTGCTTTGGCAGATTCTTTACCACTAGCACCACCTGGGAAGCTCTCACACACTAATACTAGATGATAAAAGCACAAGGAATGGCCCTGGTCTAAATAATGACAACTCCCTCGTGTACATCTCTACTCCTGATTTTTCCTGTAGCTCCAGATCCAGATTATCTGTTCAACTTCCCTGGTTGGATGTCTAATTTATATGTTAAATATAACAAGCCCAACTGGGAGCTCTTGATTTTCTCAAACTCACTCTTTCCAAAATGTCCCCATCCTAGTGAAGGGCATTGATATGCACTGCACCTCTGTGGCCAAAAGGTTCAGAGTCACAGTTTATCCCTCTTTCTCCCATGCTTCACTATATAAATCTATGTATTGACTATACCTGGAAAAGGCAATGGCAACCCACTCCGGTACTCTTGCCTGGAAAATCCCATGAACGGAGGAACCTGGTAGGCTGCAGTCAATGAGGTCGTACAGAGTCGGACACGACTGAAGCAAATTAGCAGCAGCAGCAGCANATGTATTGACTATACCTGGAAAAGGCAATGGCAATCCACTCCAGTACTCTTGCCTGGAAAATCCCATGAACGGAGGAACCTGGTAGGCTGCAGTCAATGAGGTCGTACAGGGTCGGACACGACTGAAGCAAATTAGCAGCAGCAGCAGCAGCAGCATTGACTATACCTTCAAAATGCATCCTGAACACAACACTGCAAAGCAACTATATGCCAGTAAAACGTAATTAAAAAAAAAAAAAAGAGTGTTAGAGAAGTGGCAAATGTACTTTTTAGGAGTTTTAGCAACTCTTCCAGGACGTACATTTTTATCGAATTAATGACCTTTCCCAGGCAGAACAACCAGTCTATCCCCAAAAGGAAAAACTCATCACCAGAAAAAAGAGATGTTAGCTCTTCAAAAAATAAATTAAATAATTTATTTATTATTTAAATAATAATAAATATTTTCTTTATTTAAATAAATAAATATTTTTTATTGGGGTATGTGGGATGTGTTGCATGGAAAGCATTTATTACTTTCCTAATTATAGGGGCTCAACAAATGACAGTTAGAATTTTAATTGTTGTTCTTGTTGTTTTGAAAATTGTTGCAGTTATAGTCTGATTCCTTTTGGTCGTGATTTATGTCTTCTGTTATCCACTGATTTTTGACCTTTGTTCTATTATCTGTGATCAAGTAGGAAAAGTGTCCATTTACCCTAGAATATCTTCCTGAATCTCAGCAGAACTCAGAGAGATTCTGTTAGGTTTGCTAAGACCTGCCAGGGCCACATAACCTGGAAGTTAGTGCAGAATTGAAAAACAGCAGTTCACTCAGCAGGGGCAAAGGGAATCAGCTGACACAGCTCAATCCCAGGAAAAGGTTGATAAATGCATACGGGATGCTTAAAATGAAATAAAACACAACTGTCTGTCAAGACTGCTGAGTAATTAAGAAAATATTTTAGCAAAGAAAGAGGAAAAGGAGGGAAGAATACATTTACCTCAAATGATCCAAATCTGCAAGTGGATAAACAATTTTTTTAAAAATTAAAGTTAAACCTGTGTAAAATGTTCAGCAAGTACAGATGATTATGAAATTAAAAATCCTCTATCCTTAGCTTACCCTAGAGGTAATTAATTTTTGGAATTCTGGTTTCATTCTTTCAGTGATTGGCTACATATACTTATTCCCTCTGCTTCTTAATGTCCTGAAATTTAAGATTTACTTGTTTGTTCCCTGCTAGAAGATGAGGAATTTTGATCACTTCCCCTGTTCTTGCTTTTCTCCTCTTAACTAGGTTTCATTTTAATTTTGCTTTCATACATCTTTTGGTCACCTTTATTTATTTTTAATTCATTAACCTTTTAGGCAATGTCACTGATGCCCTCTTTACAAAATACAAATAAATACAAGTAAACAATTAAGCATCTCTACACTCTTTATTTTCTTCCTTCTGATGCGGAAACTCTTAGCTACACTATTATTTCAATCACTTAAAAGTTTACAATATTTATTTTTGAAACTCTAGTTCTACTTTACATTTCAGTGTTGGTCTCTAATTTGTCTTTAAAAGTTGAAAATCAGTAAAGAGCTTTCTGTTGCTAGTATTACATAAATGGCATTCAACCCCTGGGGTTCATAGCGAAGTGGAAGTAATTCTTTCGCACCAATGTTGTTCTCTAGAGAAATTTTTCAAAGTATTACGGTCAAATGGATCCTCCTTTTTTCTCTCCATCATTTGTCCCAAATCGTTCCATTTTTTTGGTTTTCCTTATTATTTTAGCCTTGACTCCCTTGTACAGCATATTTTCTNTAGAGGCTAAGCCTCTGCCACCAGGTACTTCAGCCCAATTAGCTGAGCTCATAGCCCTGACTCGAGCTTTAGAGCTGGGAAAAGAAAAAAGAATAGCCATTTACACTGACTCCAAGTATGCCTTTCTGGTGCTACATGCACATGCTGCTATTTGGAAAGAAAGGGGCCATTTGATCACCCGAGGTTCCCCAATCAAATATGGTGATCAGATTCTTCAATTCTTGGAGGCAGTCCATCTGCCCACCGAGGTTTCAGTCTCCCACTGTAAAGGACACCAAAAAGGGGACACAGAAGTGGCACTGAGGAACCAAGCAGCTGATCATGCAGCTAGGAGAGCAGCATTACAGAACCATGACCTAATAGGGATTGCAACCTTAGTTCCACAGACTAACTTGCCAGAAACTCCATCATATACTGAAGGTGAAAGAAGATANACACAGAAGTGGCACTGAGGAACCAAGCAGCTGATCATGCAGCTAGGAGAGCAGCATTACAGAACCATGACCTAATAGGGATTGCAACCTTAGTTCCACAGACTAACTTGCCAGAAACTCCATCATATACTGAAGGTGAAAGAAGATAATATGGGATGGTTCCAAAAGGAGGGACTCCTTTTTCTGCCTGGGAACCTCCAATGGAAGTTGGTTAACTCCTTACACGCCACTACTCATTTAGGAGGAAAGGCCCTCCAAAGATTACTAGAAAGTTCCTTCAGAGGAACAGGCTTCAAAACAACTATAAGACAGGTGGTCTCCTCTTGTCCCACTTGCCAATTAAACAACCCCCAAGGAGCTTGAAGACCCCAGGTGGCCCAGCCCATCCAACGACATGGAGCCTACCCAGGAGAGGACTGGCAGATGCACTTCACCCAGATGCCAGTTTCTCAAGTGTATAAATACCTATTAGTCATGATAGATACATTCACAGGATGGATTGAAGGCTTTCTCACCCAGACTGAGAAGGCTTAGGAGGTGGTAAAAAAAACTGCTCCATGAAATCATTCCAAGATTTGGTCCGTCCAGGTCATTACAAAGTGACAATGGGACATCATTTACTTCCAAGGTCACCCAAGGGGTCTCAAAAGCATTGGGCATTACTTACTATCTCCATTGTGCCTGGAGGCCTCAATCTTGAGGAAAGTAGAAAGAGCCAATCAATTCTTAAAATCAGCTATAAAAAAGATAACCCAGGAGACCTCCCTGGGATGGAAGGAGGCTTTACAAATAGCTCTCCTNCTCAATCTTCGGGAAAAGTATAAAGAGCCAATCAATTCTTAAAATCAGCAGTAAAAAAGATAACCCAGGAGACCTCCCTGGGATGGAAGGAGGCTTTACCGATAGCTCTCCTCCGTACCCGCATTGCCCCTAAGGAACAGCTTGGTCTTAGTCCTTATGAGATGCTATATGGGAGACCTTTTGTTTATGTCAAGGACCTCTTCCTAGATCCAGAGGTTCAGACCCTCCAGTCTTATACCATGGCCATTGGGCAATTCCAACAGGATATACGCTTGTGGGGTATAAACCAGGACCCAAAAGATTCTAAGGAATCACCACTATATGCTCCAGGGACCTAAGTCCTAATTAAAGTCTGGAAAGATGGGTCCCCAAAAGCTCAAATCCAGCCCACATGGAAGGGCCCCTACCCTGTAATACTTTCTACCCCCACAGCAGTCAAGGTACCAGGCCATGACACCTGGATTCACTACTCACGAGTCAAGCCATGGAAGAAAACAGAGGAGGACACTCAATACACCTGTGAGCCCCTGGGAGATCTCAGATACCTATTCAGGACTACCAATGAGTGCCATTCTAATGAACACCCCCAAAATCTAGTTTCTGGGGATAAGATTTCTCAAGATAGCTCTAAAGAGCCAACACAGCTTGACAGAGATTATGCTCCAAAACAGACAGGAGATAGATCTTCTGATCCCTGAACAAGGAGGGACTTGAGCCATCCTGGCAATGTGAATTTAAAATTGACTAATGCCCCTACTAGTCCTTGTTATGCTACATTAATGATGCTTATGATTATTCCATGTACTGTCAATTGTCTAACCTGTTTTGTCTCTGCCCAGGTCAATAAGCTACAACATACAGTGCCAGTTCAACAAAGATGTAAAACTACAGCCGACCACAAAAATACCACATACTCTTAGATGGACACTGCTATAAGGACTCTGAGGCTTGGGACTAGCAAGAGGGGGAGGCCCGATACCCCTCGCCGCCCCAGTTCAGCAGGAAGTAGCCAGAAAGACCTCGATGCCCCTATTCCCAAAGAATTGGGCCTCCCATCTCCTGAGGGGGGAATGTTAGGTAGGTAGAAGAGGGAAAAGGAGTCCAAAATGGTGGTGGCTACAAGACAAGGAGGGCTTCCCTTGTGGATCAGAGGATAAAGCATCTGCCTGCAATGCAGGAGACCCAGGTTCGATCCCTGGATTGGGAAGATCCCTTGGAGAAGGAAATTGCAACCCACTCCAGTATTCTTGTCTGGAGAATCCCATGGACAGAGGAGCCTGGTGGGCTACAGTCCACGGGGTTGCAAAGCGTCGGACATGACTGAGCGACTTCACTTTCACAAGACAAGGAAGGGAAAAGCCCGCAAAAATGAAACAAAAGAAGGTCCAAGGACCAGAGTGAGGACCTCAGGTAAAACAAACAACACTCCTGGCTGGCCCAGTTTACACAGGACAGGCCCAGGGAGAGAGAAACATATACACAGAAGAGCCAAAGCCAGCTCGCTCTCTCTCTCTCCTGCGCGTTGGGGTGATCTTCTCCTCGTGTCTTTAGATCGACGTGCCCTTATGCCTCAAAGATGGATTTTCCTGCTATCTTCTAAATAAAATAGAGCTGTAACACTGATTTGTGTAAGAGCTATAACATGGTCCATTTGAGACCTGAGCGTTATAACATGATCTATCCAAGACCTGAGAGCTGTGACACGCCGGGGGGGCTTTAATGTCCATCACTCCAAATCTTTGTTGTGACAAGACAAAGAATCGAGGAACAGAATTTGAAATTGCAGATATATGCTATTGTGTATTATGAATCTCCAACTGTGAGTGTGTGAGAGAATGTGAATGAAGTTCTCCCCAAATTACATCACCACAGGACACTTCTTTCTTAGGGCGTCATGCTAGGCTAGTGTGGAACCCACACTGCACCACAACCTACACCAAACTAAGAGGCCCTCCTTGATGCAAGGAAAAAATGGCTCATGATTCAGGATTACAAA
Source organism: Neotragus pygmaeus (assembly GCA_006410875.1). NCBI lineage: Eukaryota > Metazoa > Chordata > Mammalia > Artiodactyla > Bovidae > Neotragus > Neotragus pygmaeus. The sequence continues at coordinate 500,866 of SJYV01038749.1, read as the reverse complement.
ACAGAACACCCTCTCTCCTATAAAAAACACAAGAAGTAACTGTATCCTCCAGGCCACTGGAGCTTCCAATAGTATTGTTTCAATGGTAAACCCTCCTTTAATTGCCAGCATAGCATCAGCTTAAAAAATGTGCAACGTGAGAGTTAAGTTTTATTGGGGGCAAAACGAGGACTATTGCCCAGGAGACAGCATTTCACTTAGCTCTGAGAAAGTGCTCCAAAGAGGTAAAGTGGAAGGTCATTATATATGCAATTTTGGAGAAGGGGGAGTACATGCAATCAAGCACATATTTTTTTCCAGGTTTCTGCTAGTCATGAGTAGCAGTTGTCACCGTGAAGGATTTTAGTGCTTTTCTAGATACGAGGAGATACAAGAATTAGGCAAATAAAATTGCCCCTGAAAATATCTATCTGAAGACCTGTTCACCAGTTTTTTCCATAGCTCAGAGTGCCTCATTCCCGATCTCTACCCTGAACTCCTTTCATGGGGTGCTAAAGATTGGCAGCTGCAACAGCATGAAATTTAATCCTTGTAGAGGTAGATGGCAAGTGCCAATTTGTAGTTGACAACAGAAATTTTGCTCCAGTTCAACACCCCCTTCTTCAGATGCTGACCATATCCAGGTTATATAAAATCATTTATATGTATTTGTAGACAGTACTCTCATTTTCAATTGATATAATCACCAAGCATTGAATTTGCAGTGTGTAGAGCCCAGGGAATGTTCATTAGGATACGGAATTATCTGACTTCAGTAAATAAGTTTGAACTTAATGATGGAAATTAGCAGTTAGTGTGAACTTGACAGGTTTGGATACAGGGCAAAGCATTTGTTTTTCAGGGAGGGTAGTAATTAATCAAATAATCTACCCTAGTGCCAGATCACAGTGGGAGATGAGTATCTGCTAACAGATGATCTTCCTTTGGAAGTGAATAGCCTACTTAGATATTTACCTGCAATATTATTGTGATATTAATCAAGAGTCTTTTGTTTTTCAGACACTCTGCAGAAGGAGGTAAATGCATGCATGTCTTTAATGTCAAAAAATCCTTGCAAATTAATTGCCATGTTTTCTCAGCAAACAAAGAACAAAACAAAGGACTCATTTGCTGTTTCAGTATTTTATTATCATTACTTTGGCTGTGCTGGGTCTTCGTTGCTTTGCACAGGCTTTTCTCTAGTGGTGGTGGGTGGGAGCTACTCTTCGTTGGGGACAGGGTTCTCATTGCAGTTGGCTTCTCTTGCTGCTGAGTAAAGGCTCCAGGTGAGTGGGATTCAGTAGTTGTGGAACATAGGCTTAGCTGCTCTGCAGCATATGGAATCTTCCCAGACCAGGGATTAAATCCATGTCCCCTGCACTGACAGGTGGATTCTTATCCACTGAATTACCAGGGAAGTCCTCTTTCAGGCTTAATGAGCATCTACAGTCCTCAGTGAATCATGTTGAAGAAGTCATCTGGGCTGACTTCTCTGGGAGAAACAGGGAAAACTGACTCCGCTTCATCCTCCTAGAGAGTGAAGGCAGCCCACATTTTTATTCCCTCAACTCCGTCAGCACATACCCTCCTAATAAGGTGGCTAATTTCTTATATCTTATAGAAACATGTATGTATGTTCAGGCAAAGATGGGGCAGGAATCTGATTTTATTCACAACATAATGGAAATAGTAGTCTTGAAATAAAATACACAAGACAATCTGGAATAATTCTGAGTAATGAAACAGTTCTCCAATGCAATGAGAGAGAGGAAATTTGTGAGTAAATTACATCCTTTTGAAAATGTTGTCTAGTCAACTCATTAACTTCTTGGGCTGGTCATGGATCTTGTTTGAGTCTCAATATACTTGTCTGTTGGTTTATATCCAGAGATGTGACCCTAAGAGGATATTGTGGGAGGAGGAACTGAAATGTTAAAGTAGCAAAATACGTATCATTTATTTACTATACATGTATATATATCAGATAATTTTTATTGTGTATGTATGTGTGTTCTGTATTTCATACTTTTTGTATTTAATCTTCGAAAATAGAATTGTTTGCCTGTTTTCAAAGTTCTGCTAATACTAAAAAAAAATAATCTGCAGTGATTTTCAAAATCCCCATTTCCTCTGTCCAAAAACATTTTATGAATAAGTGTGACATTCTTGTGTGTATTATTTTTTTAATTTAATAGCTCTACTAAAACAGTTTGCCAGAAAACAGACACAACCGGAAGTGAAGCAATACAAGATCTGTTATAATGAGCTTACTTTATCACTAGTTTCTCTTAATGGTCTTATAGCCTATAAGTGATTATGTTACTATAGTAACCACCTTAAAAGCCACATTGGGCTGTAAATGCAATAACAACACCTGTGTGCCATCATTTTCTTTGGTAGTTATAATATTTTTGATCCAACAGAATAAGAGAACACACACACAAAAAACAACCTATTGTTTCAATCTTGATTTCCTATTACATTCCTATTTTTTTTTTTTTTTAGTCACTCTGAATTTGAAACAATGTTGCCATACAGAATATGGAAGGAAAACTCTTGATAACTTGGATTCAGTTAACCATAAATAACCATAAATAACATTGGTTTATAAGCAGAAGAAACCCCTAATTAATGGAAGGATTAAATTCCCCAAAGTAATAAAATAATATATAAAAATATTTTCTTAAATACATTTTAGAATTTTTTGCCTTATGAAAAATGACCTTAGTTCTGCATCCATTTCCACTCAACATTAATGAGAATCTGAAGTAGTGAGGATAAAACTATTGCACTATGATGAAAATATAATTTATTAGATGTGCCTTGGGTTTTGATTCAGAAAACAAGTCTGCCTTTACTATCTGCCCTCTGATTACAGTAAAATAATTGGAAAACTTACCCTCATTTCTTTGATTTAAAAGATAAGAACAAGGAGCAAGATATGGGGGGATAGTCAAAGATTGCCTGAAAAATCAATGTCTTCTCAAATACACAGGCAATGTGATTTAAATTCATCCATTGGTAAGTCAGGAGGCTGAGTTGTGGTGACATTATTGGCAACTCCAGTTCTTGGGGCTTAAACAAGGAAGGCGTGTCTTCCTTTATTCCCTTATGGGCTCTTTGTTTGTGCCTGGGGTAGGAGTAGGGTTGAGCTCATTCACTCTCTAGGACTAGGCTGACAGAGGCGTACTGTGTGGAACGGAAGCAGTGATCAAGGTCATGAAATGGAGCCTGTTGAATCACACACCAGCCTTTATTTGCCTCATCCCTACAGTAATGCCTGCTATTACATTAGCCAGCGTAGGTCATCTAGCCACGGCTCACAGAAAGGGAGAGGAGACTCTGATGCTGCCTTGGGACCAGGAAAAGAGACGGTTGAGATCGTAGTGAACATGCGCAATGTTTTTTTCCACACAATACTTTCAGAAAATATATTTTGTGAATAAAGTGCAACATTTTAAACTAATATTTTGAGTGCTACCTACATTTGAGGCACTGTTAAAATTTGTCACACACTACCATGAAGATAGCCACATCTTCCCAAACTCTCTAATGCAAAATGTGTTCATCAAAATGAAGGGTCTTTCTCTGCCGCAATAGAGACTTATAAAATAATAATAGTTCAATCAAGATGGAAGTTTATTTCTCCAATATATGAAAATCCAGATTGGTCACCCAGGGCTGGCATAGTGAGTCTCTAACCTTCAGCAACTCCACATAGTTCTACTTTCTTAAATATAGTGCTTCTGTTTTATGGTCCTACATGATAATGCCTGTATTAGGTTAGCAGGACAAAGGAAAAGGGGAGATGGAAGCTCACATTTTTTTCCTTGATAGGTACAGCAAAGAAGTTATTCATCTGATGTAAACTTCCACTATGTTGGTTGGAACTTAGTTCATGATCACTGATAATCCAGAGGGAAATGAGGAAATTGAGTCTTTCGCTAGTCAAGCAAAAGTGAAAAGTATTAGCTGCTCAGTCATGTCTGACTCTTTGCGGTCCCATGGAATGTAATCCACCAGGGTCCTCTGTCCATGGGATTCTCCAGGCAAGAATACAGGAGTGGGTTGCCATTCCCTTCTCCAGGGCATCTTCTCACCCAGGAATTGAGCCCACATCTCCTGCATTACAGGTAGATACTTTACCACTGAGACTGTGAAATGTAAAATTATATTACTACAGAAGAGGAGAATAGATGTGGTTGTACAACAGGATGAATCACAAGCCTATCGATGTTCAAAATTCCCCGTGAAACACTCCAGCCCCATCATTCCAAGAACATGTACCACAAATCCCCTTCCCTCACTTAGGAAGATTAGAAAATCCAGGTGGGGGTGCACTGATAATCTCCAATTGTGAGACCTTTAATTTTTATTTTCTGGTCGGTCTTCTCTGTTTCCTTGGATCTAAATTTTTCTGATTAAGAATCTTGTTCAAAAGCTTTATCATCAATTCATCCTTTCATTTCCTCCCCAACACCTTATCTGCTTTTTAAATTTCTTTGAATTTCTCAAAGCTTTATTTGTTTTTTTTCACTTCATCCCTGTATATGCCTTCTTGGGAATATTGTGATTGGCTTTTTTACTTTCTGACAGAAGATAGAAGTATTCAGGCAGAATTCTGGAAGGAAAGCTACCTGCGGCTTTCACATCAAGGATAGCTGAGTCCCTTGTCTAATAATTTTAGCAGGATTATATGCCTTAGATGGGCTTCCCTGGTGGCTCAGTGGTAAAGAACCTTCCTGCCAATGCAGGAGACCTGGGTTTGATCCCCGAGTCAGAAAGTTCTCCTGCAGAAGGAAATGGCAACCCACTCCAGTATTCCTGCCTGGGAAATCCCATTGACAGAGGATCCTGGAGGGCTCTAGTCCATGAGGTCTCAAAGTTGGACATGACTGACACACACACACACACACACACACACACACACACACACACACATCCTTTAGGAACCTGGCTAACTTCACAAAACCCCAGGAAGAAGGAATTAGCAATTCTAGAACCATTCGGTAGTTTTATCTTTGGTAAATATACAATTTACAATATATACAATATACAATCTGCATTTCAGGCAGATTCTTTACTGTCTGAGCCACTAGGGAAGCCCCAAGGTAGCTGAAGCTAGACTGTTAAATTGTCATCCTTTTGGAGAGAAAGTTTGCTCGCCGATTTCTTTAATGCTCATTTATGTGGGTAACTTTCACCTCCACACTATTTCCCAGCAAATGTTAAACTCCCGAGGGCACAGACTTTTTTCAAATTTGTATACGCCCAGCTTCCCTTTTTTTTTCTCATCACTAACACCTATTGTTCTATTTACCATATGTACTAAATAGCTGTGGGTTTCCTGAGTATGGATTGGAGAAAGCTGGGGATATTTCAAAAAGATAGATTGTGGTAAGATCTAAATTGATGATTCTAGGTTACGTTTATGATTTAAATTGAATTTTAAAAGACCTAATAATCTTTAGAATCTGCTTACGATAGCTGCTTTCTCTCTTTTGGGACTGTCCATACATGTGTGTGTGTTACAGCATACATTGTCACTAAATATGGAAATACCTAGTGTTGAGTTGGCCAACAAGTTTGTTCCAACATAAGATGTTATGGAAAAACTCAAATGAACTTTGTGGCAAACCCAGTGTACTGCTTAAAGTTTTTCGCTTTCTCTTCCTGGGTGTGCTCCATTGCCACAGGGTTTTATACCAGTTCTTTAAGAATCTATAGATTTTTAAATCTAGAAGTAAAATGTAACAAATTAAACTTCATTCAGNCTCAGTAGTGCCTGACTCTTTGCGACCCCATGGACTATACAGTCTCTAGAATTCTTCAGGCCAGGATACTGGAGTGGTTAGCCTTTCCCTTCTCCAGGGGATCTTCCCAACCCAGGGATCGAACCCAGGTCTCCCACATTGCAGGCAGATTCTTTATGAGCTGAGCCACCAGGGAAGCATGCAACTTATAGGTGTGTTTCATATATGGACATCGTTGAGGATTTTGCTCATGATTTTGTGCAGTGTTCTGTTCACAGGGACCTATGGAAGAAAGCTAACCTACAGTCTCAAAACAAGAAAAGAGCTGCTCTTTCCCCAAATAAATAAGCTTAGATTCAAATGTGTGGCACCTTGAGCAACACATAAACTTCAAAGTGGTCACTCATCTGTCAACTGGTTCAGTCTTACTTTCTGTATTTTTCCCTTTATTTCAAACATTTTCACTTGCTTCTGTTTTTCATTCTGCTCTAAGATCTGCATTTTTATAAGACAGTTTGAATTATTTTTGAACAAGTCAGGTTATGAATAAACAAATACAATAAAAATAGACAAGAAAATGAGACCAAAATTGAATGCATTATGTTGGAAAAATTCTACATCCCTAGGAACTTTTTAAAAGCACATTAAGACGGTTTACATTTATAGAACTGTGCATCCTCCTGGCATTTCTTTAAGGCACCAATAGCCAAGGGATGAATGCACCATTCAGCCCAAATTACCTCCTTATTCTAAAATAAGTGGTGTTATTCCCTTTTTCACATGTATATTTCAAGCAATGAAATCCATGACTAACATCCTGAAAATAATTCATTTAAAATAGTTCAAAACTGACTTGGAAATATTTTTGAATGCATACTTCAAGGTCCACACTGCAGCTATTTTTCCTTTCAGAAAACAGCTTGTTGGATGTTCCCAGTGGCTAGAGCTTTGCATTTTGTGAATGTGCTTTTTCTCAGACACTCCAGCTGTGGTGCACATTCCATGTTCTCTAGTGGTATCAACAGCACCATTTGAACTTGGAAAATAGCTCATTAACAAAAGATATTTGGTGAAGAAATTTTAATTAATGCTTCGAGATTTGATGCAAATTTGCTGATGAATGGGAGGAAAAGTCCATCTTTAGAAAAGTGAGTTGGTTTCTTAGTAGGATTGAGTGACTTTTCTCTGAAAAAGAACTTGCCATCACTTTTCCTAGTGCTCAGTAAGAAAAGTAGCTTCCACTTCATGAGACAACTTAAGTAAATGGAGAATCTATCTTAAGGAAGGTTGTCTATTTTAAAAAAGGGAAAGGACAGTTAAACTGCCCTCTTCTGAAGACAGGAAATTTTATATGGGGAAATGCTGTGACAGCAGGTCAAGACAGTCAAAGCCATGCTTTATCTCTTTTTAGTGGCAGAAGCTGTTGAAATAAAGATGATTATTTCCCATCTCAATTGAGTATTCTCTGGGGGTCAGCACATTAACCCAAGATATGCACTTATCATCTCATATAATTATACAAAAGCCTTAAAACTGAATATGTATTATCTCATTTAATAATGAGATACCCTTGCCACTATCCTAAGAAATAGTTATGATGGTGTGATCATTTACCTAGAGCCAGACATCCTGGAATGCAAAGTCAAGTGGGCCTTAGGAAGCATCATTACGAACAAAGTTAGTGGAGGTGATGGAATTCCAGTTGAGCTATTCAAAATCCTGAAAGATGATGCTGTGAAGTGCCACACTCAATATGTCAGCAAATTTGGAAAACTCAGCAATGGCCATAGGACTGGAAAAGTAAGTTTTCATTCCAATCTCAAAGAAAAGCAATGCAAAAGAATGTTAAAACTATCACACAATTGCATTCATCTCACACTCTAGCAAAGAAATGCTCAAAATTCTCCAAGCCAAGCTTCAACAGTACATGAACCGAGAACCTCCAGATATTCAAGCTGGATCTAGAAAAGGCAGAGGAACCAGAGATCAAATTGCCAACATCTGCTGGATCATGGAAAAAGCAAGAGAGTTCCAGAAAAACATCTGCTTCTGCTTTATTGACCATGCCTAAGCCTTTTAATGTGTGATTCACAACAAACTATGGAAATTTCTTCAAGAGATGGGAATACCAGATCAGCTAACCTGCCTCCTGAGAAATCTGTATGCAGGTCAAGAAGCAAAAGTTAGAACTGGACATGGAACAACAGACCAATTTCAAATTGGGAAAGGAGTACGTCAAGGCTGTATATTGTTACCCTGCTTATTTGACTTATAACAGGAGTACATTATGTAAAATGCCAGACTAGATGAAGCACAAGCTGGAATCAAGATTTCTGGGAGAAATATCAAGAACCTCAGATATGCAATTGACACCACGCTTATAGCAGAAAGCAAAGAGGAACTAAAGAGCCTCTTGATGAGAGTGAAAGAAGATAGTGAAGAAGTTGGCTTAAAGCTCAACTTTCAGAAAACGAAGATCATGGCATCCAGTCCCATCACTTCATGGCAAATAGATGGGGAAACAATGGAAACAGTGACAGACTTTGTTTTCTTGGGCTCCAAAATCACTGCAGATTGTGACTACAGCCATTAAATTAAAAGACGCTTGCTCCTTGGAAGAAAAGTTATGACCAAACTAGACAGCATATTAAATAGCAGAGACATTACCTTGATAACAAAGATCTGTCTAGCCAAAGCTATGGTTTTTCCAGTAGTTATGTATGGATGTGAGAGTTTGACTATAAAGAAAGCTGAGCACCAAAGAATTGATGCTTTTTCACTGTGGTGTTGGAAGAGACTCTAGAGTCCCTGGGACTGCAAGGAGATCCAATCAGTCCAACCTAAAGGAAATCAGTCCCGAACATTCATTGGAAGGACTGATGATGAAGCTGAAACTCCAATTCTTTGGTCACTCGATGCAAAGAATTGATTTATTTGAAAAGACCCTGATGCTGGGAACGATGAAGGTGGGAGGAGAAGGGAATGACAGAGGATGAGATGGGTGGATGGCATCACTGACTCAATGGACATGAGTTTGAGTAAACTCCAGGAGTTGGTGATAGATAGGGAGATCATGGAGTGCTATAGTTCATGGGGTTGCAGAGAGTCAGTCACGACTAAGAGACTGAACTGAACTGATCCTAAGAAATAGATTTTTTTTTTAACAATTTTTTTTTTTTTAATTTGGATACACCTCGTGTTAGCTGTAGTATGTGGGATTTGGTTCCCTGAGCAGGATTCAAACCCAGGCGTCTTGCACTGGGATTGCAGAGATTTAGCAACTGTATTACCAGGGAAGTCTCATCACTAGGGTTTTTATTGTCATCATTTAGGCCTTTTAGAAAGATCACACATTCTCCACTATTCTCTTTTTAGAGAATTTATTACAATTGCATTTATTGATGGATAGCTTGCAGTTTTCCATTCCCCAATTCTCATGCTTCCCTTAGACATTTTGGGATTTTAACTTCATAAGGAACAATTAAAAGATGCTTTCCACTTAGGAAAAAAGCTATGACACACATAGATAGCACATTAAAAAGCAGAGACATTACTTTGCCTGCAAAGATCCATCCAGTCAAAGCTATGGTTTTCCCCCTAGTCATGTATGGATGTGTGAGTTGGACCATAAAGAAGAATGAATGCCGAACAATTGATGCTTTTGAGCTGTGATGTTGAAGACTCTTGAGAGTCCCTTGGACTGCAAGGAGACCAAACCAGTGAATCCTAAAGGAAATCAACCCTGAATATTCATTAGAAGTTGAAACTCCAACACTTTCGCCACCTGTAAGAAGAGCTTACTCATGGCCACATGTGAAGAGCTGACTCATTAGAAAAGACCCTGATACTAAGAAAGATTGAAGGAAGGAAGAGAAGGGGACAACAGAGAACAAGATGGTTGGATGACTCCACTGACTCAATGGAAATGAGTTTGAGCAAGCTCCATGAGATTGTGAAAGACAGGGAAGACTGGAGTGCTGCCGTCCGTGGGATCACAAAGAGGCAGACACAGCTGAGCAACTGAGCAATAAAGGACAATGACCCTAGGAATTTACCATAATGCTCAGGATATAGTAGGTTCTAAATACATATTTTTGAATGAATAAATTAATACATACTGACTGGTGGCTCAGTCATTAAGGAATCTGCCTGCCAATGCAGGAGCCCCAGGACATGTGGGTTCAATCCCTGGGTTCAGAAGATCCCTTGGAGAAGGAAATGGCAGCCCACTCCAGTATTCTTGTCTGTGAAATCCCATGGACAAAGGAACCTGGAAGGCTACAGATCATAGGGTAGCAAGAGTCAGACTCGACTTAGCAACTAAATCACAACCACCACCTCCAATACATAAGTGACCTCTGAAGTTGACATAAATTGGCATTATTGATGCTTTTGAACTGTGGTGTTGGAGAAGACTCTTGAGAGTTCCTTGGATTGCAAGGAGATCCAACCAGTCCATTCTGAAGGAGATCAGCCCTAGGATTTCTTTGGAGGAAATGGTGCTAAAGCTGAAACTCCAGTACTTTGGCCACCTCATGTGAAGAGTTGACTCATTGGAAAAGACTCGGATGCTGGGAGGGATTTGGGGGCAGGAGGAGAAGGAGATGACAGAGGATGAGATGGCTGGATGGCATCACGGACTCGATGGATGTGAGTCTGAGTGAAGTCTGGGAGTTGGTGATGGACAGGGAGGGCTGGCGTGCTGAGATTCATGGGGTTGCAGAGAGTCGGACACGACTGAGTGACTGAACTGAACTGAACTACAGTAATAATGACTGACAGATTTTTGATTCCCTAAAAGTGGAAAGTAGGGAGAAAACTACCAAAGTAAATATGGCATCACCAACTCAACGGACCTGAGTTTGAGCAAGCAGGGAGATGGTGAAGGAGAGGGAAGCCTGGCATGCTGCAGTCCATGGGGTGGCAAAGAGTTAGACATTACTGAGCAATTGAACAACAACAACAAAATATGGAATTAGGAAGATGATTTCACCAAAAAGAGGGAGGCTGTTTATTTGGCAAACATACTGAATCACCTTTAGTCTCTGGTCAGGTTGCAGCTTTTGACATAAGCTGCATTCCATGACCAGAGTTTCAAAGCTTACTCTCTTTGGAGATGTTACTGTCGTTCAGCTGCCCAGTCATGTCTTACTCTTTGCAAGTCCATGGACCACAGCATGTCAGGCCTGCCTGTCCCTCACCATCTCCTGGAGTTTGCCCAAGTTCATGTCCATTGCATCAGTGATGCCATCCTGCCATCTCATCCTCTGACACACTCTTCTTCTGCCCTCAACCTTTCCCAGCACCAGAGATACCCACAAGGAAAAAACCTTGCAGATCAATTATCTTACTTGTGTGTGACCCTTCAAATACTATGGCAGGTGTCAGATCCATGGGTAGCCTTTTTGTTGTTCAGTCACTAAGTCATGTTCCACTCTCTGTGACCCCATGGATTGCAGCATGCCAGGCTTCCCTGTCCCTTACTATCTCCCAGAATTTGCTCAAAATCATGCCCATTGAGTCAGTGATGCCATCCAACCACCTCATCTGCAGTCACCTTCTTCTCCTGACTTCAACATTTCCAAGCATCTGGGTCTTTTCCAATGAGTCAGTTCTTTGCATCAGGTGGGCAAAGTATTGGAGTTTCAGCTTCAGCACCAGTCCTTCCAATGAATATTCAGGGTTGCTTTCCTTTAGGATTGCCTGGTTTTACCTCCTTGCTGTCCAAGGATCTCTCAAGAATCTTCCTCAGCATCACAGTTCGAAAGCATCAATTCTTTGGTGCTCAGCCTTCTTTATGGTCCAACTCTCATATCCATATATAACTACTAAAAAAACCATAGCTGTGACTACATGGACCTTTGTTGGCAAAGTAGTAACTCTTAGCTTTTTAATATGCTAAGTTCAGGTTAATGCAGGATAATGGCCCTATTTTAAAATTCACAACCTTAGTTACATCTGTAAGGATATCTTTGCAATGTAATATAATGAATTCACAGTTTCCAGGGACTAAGTTATGACAGTTTTGGAGTGAGGGTAGGGGGTTGGTCTGCCAACAATACTTGTGTACTTAGATCTATGTGGCTGGTTCTTCCTCTTCTCTTAAACTACACAACTTCTTTTCCAAAATCATCAGAAATGTGGAGCCTTTTCTCAGGCTTCTTGTATACAGAAAACATTTCACTCATGTTTTTCTAAGTATTCACTTTCTTAAGTTCAAAAAATGAATATGTTTGGTTAGGACTACATTTATCACTTCCTATCAACCACTATAGGCGACCACTATGGGTGGCTCAGTAGTAAAGAATCTTCCTGCCAATGCAGAAAACATAAGTTCAATCCCTGATCCAGGAAGATCCTCTGCAGAAAAAAAATGGCAATCCACTCCAGTATTCTTGCCTGGGAAATTCGATGGACAGAGGAGACTGGTGGGCTACAGTCCATGGGGTTGCAAGGAGTTGGACACAATTTAGCAACTGAACAGCAACAAATCAACAATACCATGCAGTGGTCTTCCTCTATGATTTTAATTAATATACTCTCTTTCAAAATTCCTTGGTTTCCTGGCAATTTATTTGCTTTAGAATATACATTACCTATTTGAATTTTTAAGATAAGTCCATGAGATAAGCATCATTATTCTCAGCATGAGAAATTTAGCAGCTCAGGGAGGTTAAGTGACTTGCTAAGGTGAACAGCAAGTGAAAAGTGAATCACAAATAAGAAGATACATCCGAGATTATGGCTTATTCCAAGTACTATCTTTACATATTTTTCTTGCACATAGTATAAATCTGATCTGCAATTTCTCAATAAACAGTAATAACTTATTTACCTGAAGCAATGTGGCAATACTGAAAAATCAAAGAAGACATCATCAAATTTTTACTGAATGAATAAGACATGGAAGCACAAATAAATGTCGATGATAATTTGTAACAATTTCTTTAAAGAAGATTTAAAACTTTAGCTTTAAGATGGAGGAGAGAGTATATACATTCACCTCTAGTTCACAACCAAATTCAAATGAAATCAAAGTTTGGAGTTTTCAAAGGAATAAACCCACAATGGGAAAGGGAATGAATCTCAGGAATAGGTGAGAGAATTCAAGAAAATGCTGAACTAATGTCAGCATAACGCAAGTATGAGAAAGCTGCAAAAGAAGCCTAAGGCATGTTCATCCTGGAGCAAGAGAGTCTCTGGCCCCAGCAAGGGATGTCTGATGGAGGGTGGGAGTGAGAAATAGGCTGGACGATGATTTAATCAAAGCCAGTACATAGAACAATATACCTGTCCTCCATTTGCACGGAGCATGGGCAGCAATAGTTTTCACTTTCAAATGAAAACATAAAAGAAAAACCAAAGAAGTTCCTCCTAAATCCTCTTTGAGTCACACTAAAGCATCCAGGGTGCTTACTGGTAACCCTGCGTTTATCCTTTTAATTCAGCCAGACTCTTGGTCTTCCTCTTGCACTCCTATTGCTGAAATCTGACATAAACTCAGTTTCCAAAGGAGAAATGTGGATTGCAAATCTTTAAGCTTTGTATCACAAAGAAGAATGCAGAAGGGTGGGTTTGCAGCTGAGAAAAAAATAATAGCCAGCACTGCTCGATGGGGGTGCATTGTTCCTTTTCCACTGTGGTGCAGAATGGGACTCTACCACCCCCCAGAACCATGCATGATTATCTAATAACTTCAAATATTGATTCTATCTGAAAATGCCCTGGCCCTTTTTCACTCAGGCGGACTCTCCTTTGTTCAGCCCCCTAAGTCCAGTATCACTGTGCTACTTTGGGTACAGTTTTTGGTCTAGTCCTTGCACAATTTCAGGGCAATACTTTCTTCTTCCCTTGCTTAAGATGCCTCATCAGAGCTCCTTTGTACGGCCTGGGAGTGAACTTACTACATACCACATGGCACACCCACACAGCACTTTGTTGGCCAGAGGGCATAAAAAGCTATATTTAACATTCTGAAAAGCTGCATTGTTTAACAAGAAACAAACATCTGTCATTACTTTCAGACAGATCCATCATCACTCCATCAAATTGCTTTCTCTGACTACTGCAAAGAAGGATCACCTCCGCGATTTTCTGAAAAGCAATACTTGCTTTTACAAAGAGCATTCCCTTTTAGAGGTTTTTCTCTTTCCTCTCTACTCATATTCAAGGACTTCTAATTATAAAACTAGGAGACCAAGTTGAATAGAATAATGTAAGGAAGAGAAAATAAAAGAATACTGACAGATAATGAAAATTATTCATTTGTTAGAGGGGGTCATTGAACACTTTCACTTCTATTGGCTACAAAAAACCAAGGCCTTACTCTTTTCTCACAAGCCTATTGTGGACATTGGTTATTTCTTCTTGGAGCCCATCCATCATTCTAACTGGCATACGGCATGTATTAGGGCCCATTCATTTCATTTGTAATATGTTTTCTTTTTAAAATTAGAATATGGGCCAATAAAGACATGGCAGAATGTTCTTCATATAGTACTGTCTTCTTAATTACATTAAGCAAATGTTTTCCAGCCACGTTAAAAAATGATTCAGTCAGCATCTTTTCCCTGGGAAACTTTTCCCCCCAGCATCATTTTTTAATTCAGTTTCGATCAAATACACACACACACACACACACACACACACACACACACACACACGAGCTTCCCTGGACACTCAGCTGCTGAAGAATTTGCCTGCAACGCAGGAAATCTGGGTTGTATCTCTGGGCTGGGAAGATACCCTGGAGGAGGACATGGAAACCCACTCCAGTATTCTTGCCTGGAGCATTCCATGGACAGAGGAGCCTGGAAGGCTACAGTCTATGGGGTCACAAAGAATTGGACACAACTGAGCAACAAGACTCTGATGCTGGGAGGGATTAGGGGCAGGAGGAGAAGGGGACGACAGAGGATGAGATGGCTGGATGGCATCACGGACTCGATGAACATGAGTCTGAGTGAACTATGGGAGTTGGTGATGGACAGGGAGGCCTGGCTGCTGCGATTCATGGGGTCACAAAGAGTCGGACACGACGGAGCGACTGAACTGAACTGAACTGAGCAACTAAGCACAGCACAGCATATACACACACACAAAAGGATTAATTCATACAGCATTCCTTGTAAGCCAAAATCATTCATTATAGTTATAGTGTTATCACTTATTAATGATTTTTTAAATAGTTATCTATTTGTGGCCTTTACAATTGACTCTATTTGACAAACATTAAAAGAATCAGAGGGGCTTCGCTGGTGACTCAGTGGTAAAGGATCTGCCTGCCAATGCAGGACGTGGATTTGGTCCCTGATCCAGGAAGATCCCACATGCCCTGGAGCAACTAAGCTGCTGTACCACAACTTGTGAGCCTACAGCCTGGGAGCCACACCCACTGAGCCACAACTACTGACGCCCATGCGCTGTAGAGCCTCTGCTCCACAACAAGAGAGGCCACTTGCATTGAGAAGCCTGCACACAGCGACTAGAGAGTAGTCCCTGCTTACCACAACGAGAGAAAAGCCCACGCAACAACAAGACCCAACACAGCCAAAAACAAAAGTAGACAAGTAAATAAAATTATTAAAAAAGAATCGGAGAGTTTTTAAAAGCTTAAGTTATTTAAGACCCCTCTAACCATCAATATTCTATTATTTTACTGTATGCAAAAATAATATAGTCCCTACAAATATGGGGAACTTGTCCAAATTCAGGTAACAGTAGTCCTGGGATAAAACCTCCAGTTTCCATAATTATAACCAATGTTCTTTACAAATATGCTATACTACGTCATACATTTCTCACAGGCTATCTGAGACTAGTGTATATTGCTCTAGGATAATGGTCCTTCACTCTCAATTTATCAACCTAATATATATTTGGCAATGCAGACAATATCTGAATACCTAAATCAGTGTAAGGGATGAAAGAGAATGAATAATTGCAAGCCGTGTATTTTGACATTCTGCTTTTGGCAATTGTTCAAACATCTTCTCAAACAAAACTTTGTTCAGCATTTGAAATGTATCTCAGACCAAACGAGATCTGCTGTGTGATCCACAGTTGGGTGCTGGCCAGATGCACCATCTGGGATGTGTCTCTTCTTGGTCTGTCCTCCCTTGGCTGTTCTGCAATGCACCTTATGCCCCCAGTCATGAGTCTCCATGTCCATCTTCTGCACTAGAATACAGACTCCTTGAGGGCAGAGGCCATGTCCTCTTCCTGTTTGTAATATCCATTATGACCTTTATCACATGATGAATGTTCACTGAATTGTACTGGATAGCTTAATGGAAATTCTTTAGAAGTTTTCCCAGTGACCTCAAAAGTATATGTTGGATAAGTATATGACCCCTCTAAGGGGTAATAGTACTAGCCTCAGGATTCTAATCATTTTTAGGAACCCAACAGAGATCTTCTTAGAGATGAAGATAATTCATCTCATTTTTCTTTTTTTTAATTAACTTATTTTTTAAATTTTACTTTACAATACTCTATAGGTACAATTTGCCTGGTGCTTTGGGGCTTTTTCAGATCATACTCTTTAAAAAATTATGTTGGCTATAAGCAATCCAGCTTTGGTGAATGTGAAAGACTGGTCTTTGAGAATCCAGGCTTTCTTATTGATCTTAGTAGTTAGCGGAATCCTCCACCATATTCAGTTACCAAAAGCACTTGGAATAATATTCATACTTCTTCAAGGCTTGTTAGAGACGTACCCAACAACCCAGGAAATCCTTTCTTTTTGGATTATCCTAAAATTATTACAGAAGAAAACAAAGGCAGAATTTGAAAATAAAATTTCTTTTGAATTTTTAACATGAAAAATCAAAATGTAAAAGTAAAATTAAAAGCTACCTACGCAAAAGTACAAAAAGTAAGTGAAAGAAGTTACTAGGTGGTAACTCTCATTGGGAACTCAGGAACAGTGTCCATAACAAGACATTAAGCTGATATTTGAATTAAAGGAACAAGATGAATGTGTGGGAGGGTCAGAAGAACAGTATTTACAGGTAGTGAAGCAGAGCGAGTCATCAAAGACTCTAACCTGGGGACCATCTTAGTGAATTTCCAGGACAAAAAAGGCTCTTGTATCCAGAAGGTGCTGGCAGGGAGACCAGAGGAACGAGAATCAGAGGAACAAGAAGAGTTGCAAGAGAGATGGGCCATTTTGCCATGAAATCACATCATATCAGATTCTGCAAACCGAGCTGCTCTCTGTTTCCCTTAGGGAGTATCTCATGTTCCCGAGTTATTAGTACCTGTGAAACCTGAGTCCTGGAATTCAACCTCATTAGGCTGAAGTGTGACCATTACACGTTGTGAGAAAAAGGACCAATTTGGGGACAACTAGAATGGGGACTCAGCCTCGAGAAGAGAAGAAAAAACTGAGCTCATCTTTCTCTAGAGAAGGCTGCAGTAGCTTTTGGATTTCTTTTAAGACTTTTTTTTAATGTGGATCATTTTACAAGTGTGCACTGAATTCCTTCCAATATTGTTTCTGTAGTCTGTTTTGGTTTTTCAGCCAGCAGGCACATGGATCTTAGCTCGCTAACCATCCTGTAACCCCTGCACTGCGAGGCGAAGTCTTAACCACTGGACCACCAGGGAAGTTCCAGCTCTTGGATGTCTGAGCCCAGAATTCACAATCAGTCGAAGTATAAATACAGGAGTCCTCTGGAGAAGGTGATGCCTGGACAGTCAGTGCTGATCTGTGGGCCACCTCTCTGCCCCACCGATGCTGGCCTGACAGAGCATCGCCAGACGGCACAAGATGAGCTTTCTTTCTTGCAAATAGCACTTTACTGTTGGATGGAAATATATTTCACAAATATGATCCAAAGAGATCATCCCCATGAATTCTAAATTCAATCTAAAGAGTCTCTTAGGATAAACAAAGACCTCTCTGCTCCTTTTGACAAATCCAGAACCAGGAAAATTGAAAGCCTACCTACCCTCTTAGAAAATTAAATTTCGGTTTAATGTTCTCCTCGTGGCTGAAGTGGCTACTTAAAGAAAGATAATGACAGCATTAGGATGTTTAATTGCTGCTTAGCTTAATCAGGATCTCTCTGGCTCCTGCTGGAAAGGATGGGGGTAGGCGGAAGAGTGTTAAACTAGAAACAGAATGAAATATCCCTATATCAACTCAAGAGAAAAACCTCGCTTGTACATAAGCAATACTTGCAGAATCTAGGAGGGGTGTTTATCGGCACCTGGGAGTCGGTTTGCTATATGGACCACACACACAGAAGACTGGATGGAGCTTCAAGGTGGAGTCAGGTAAGTGGCAGGGCCCATTAACATGGCAGAACCCAGCACAAAGCTTGAAAGACCAAGCCCAAATCTGTAACTGCAATCGTATACTTAACTACCACATTTCTAAGCAGAAGTACAGGTTTTTCTTAGTGCTTTCTTTAAGCTGGAAAACATCCTGGTGATATCTGTGGATGGCAGCTCTAGCATCTAGACTAATCATAACAGCCACACAAAGGTGGCCAGGATGAAGGCTGTAGCCTGGAATTCAGGAAGAATTCCCTTCCTTAAGTTTCTGTCATTGTCCAGTAAGGGTATTAGACCTGGGAACGTTCAGAACCTTTTCTACTGCCAAAGCTAGGCTAGCTATCATCATCAGACACCATTTGACACTGTGTTCTTTTTTCTGGCTGCGCTGGGTCTTCGTGGCTGCATTCAGGCTCTCTCTAGTTGTGGTGAGTGGAGGCTACTCTTCCTTGTGGATTGTAGGCTTCTGGGAGATGGCACCCCACTCCAGTACTCTTGCCTGGAAAATCCCATGGATGGAGGACCCTGGTGGGCTGCAGTCCATGGGGTCGCAAAGAGTTGGACATGACTGAGCGACTTCACTTTCACTTTTCACTTTCATGCATTGGAGGAGGAAATGGCAACCCACTCCAGTGTTCTTGCCTGGAGAATCCCAGGAACGGGAAAGTCTGGTGGGCTGCCGTCTATGGGGTCACAGAGTCGGACACGACTGAAGTGACTTAGCAGTTGTGATGTATGGGCTTAGTTGCTCCTCAGCTGGTGGGATTTTCCCAAACCAGGGATCGAACCTGTGTCCCCCACATTGGCAGGCAGATTCTTAACCACCAGGTCACCAGGGAAGTCATCCACACTGGGTTCTTGCTCACCAATCAAATCTCCAATGTCTAGAACAGCACCTGACACAGAAGCAGACACCTCATCATCAACATCCATCAGCTCATTTCCTCTTAAGAACCTGTTACCTAGCATGGGGGAGAGGGCAGTGGTACATCCAGTAAAACTCTCTTCATCAGCTTGCTTGGTAGCCTAGGGAATCTCCAGCCTTGCATTTTTGTGGCCCATATTGAGGTAGACTCAGAGGGTTATCTCTTGGGTTGGGAAGATCTCCTGGAGGAGGGCATGGCAACCCACACCAGTATTCTTACCTGGAGAATGTCATGGTCTGAGGAACCTGGTGGGCTAGAGTCCATTGGGTCGCAAAGAGTCAGACACCACTGAGCAAATAACACTTTCACTGGCAGTTTACTCTGCAGTTTCGGATGGACACTGGTTGTGGGGGGACAGTTTCTGGTCTGGGGTGAAGAACCTCTCTAGGGGAGTGAAAATGAACAAAGGAATGGATCTGATTCTGATGTAATTTAATCTGGACCTTAGAATGACTGTTACTATCTTTCATTCTGCTTTCTTTCATTCTCATAAGTGAAAATTTGGTTTTTATTTTCTCTTCCAGGTAGAATTCTTATTCAGTTTTTAATTTCCAAAGCTGAGTATGGAAGCATTCTATAAACTTCTCCACTGTTTCAAGATCAATAAAAATAAACTTATTGAGTTATCTTTTTAAAATTGACCAAACACCCTTAATTCTCTGTTGTCAATGTGCAATGATCATTGATTGTGTGTGATTCATTGTGAATATGTTGATAAACAGCATTTATACAAAAACTAATTGCTAATCATATTCCCCACGAATCACCATCCAAGACTATAAGAAGACATGTAAATGTGTATTTCCTACAGCATCATTAGCTACAAGGAGCACAAGAAAACTAGGAGATTGGATGAGTTCAGCTGGGCCAATACATGCTATGGAAAATTCTGCAGCCCTCAGAAGTGATAAACAAGAAGTATATAAAGCAATGTGAATAGATTCCTAAAAAACCATAAGGTTATTTTTTAAAAAGAAAGTATAATATATAGCATGATATTATTTATATGAAATTTTAGGCATAGATTTACAAATAACCCCATAAATTTTTCGAAGGTATACACAAGGACAAATATCAGATATATTTTGTTACGTAACTGAGTGAAAAGGTGAAAAGACAAACAAGAATCATAGATGAAAGGGTGAAAATATTAAAATAAAATTAAATAAGTAAAACAGGGCTTGCCTGTCTTAGTGATAATGATGTTCCAGAGACAAAGGCTCATGAATAATTCAATTCTATGTACCTGAGATCCTTAAATATTAACATAAAACACAAGCAACATGAAAATTAAGTAAAAGTCAAGTGAAAGAGAAGTCAATTAAGCTCAGTATGCATCTTAGGACAAATACTTGATATGGCCTAGGAGGATCATTTCCAATTAATTACCTATAATTTTTATGGGCATCACTGTGAGTTGACTGTCCTTGCTTTCATACCCCACAATACAGTCTTTTCAGGAGATCCTGTCAGCTCTGCCTCCAGGATATTCTCAGAATCTGATCACTTGTCGCCCTCTCCTCCCCTCCTCCCATGACTTGCCACTTGGTCTTTTGTTTATAATTGCTTCCACCCTTGCCCCCCTTGTGGTCTCTTCTCCACAAAATTGATAGAACAATCCATGTCAGATCATGTCCTTTAACCCTCCGGTCCCTCACTGCTTCCCCAGAGTTCAATCCCAACCATTTGGCCTAGAGGGCCCTGCGTCATCTTGTCCTGTGCTAGCTTTCTGATTTGGTCTTCTATCCAGCTGCCCCTGATTCACCGTGCTCCATGCACACGACCTCCTGTTCTCCCTGTAACACATAATGCCTTCCGTTGCCTTTGCACTTGCTGTTTCCACCCCCAGGACTCTCTTTCATTAGTTGGCTGACACCCTTGCTTATTTGCGATCTCTTCCCAAATGCAACCTTATTGCAGGAGACTCTTGTCAACCCAGTCCAACAACCCCTTTCCCCTTTCCTTTCTCTGCTCTTTTTTAGTTCATTTTAGTACTTGGTGGTACACGGCATATTATGTTTTTAACGTACTTCCCTTTTCAGAGCAGCAGGAGAGGTTACTGCTCTTTCTACAGAACCTAGAACAATGTTGGGTTCAAGTTTGTGTTGCACAACTATAGAAGTGAACCTTGATGAGAGTTTGACCTGAATACGTTTCAATGGATAATTATTGGACAAGCTAAGAAAACAATAATAATAACACAACATTTTCTCATAGTTTGAAATTTAAGACACAACTTCATTGGATTAGGAAAAAAAAAATGCCTCCTTTTCTTATCTTTTCAGTAAAGCATATTGAGGCTAAGCAAACTTTAACTCCCTTCTTAGTGCCCATTGAGGAAAAGCCAAGTTCATTCCTGGGCTGAAGTTGGTAGGCTCTTGATCTTTTTTAAAAAAATGTATTAATTTGTCTTTGCTGGGTCGCAGTTGAGGCATGTGGAATCATTAGTTGCAGCATGCAGGACTTTTAGCTACCGCCTGTGAACTCTCAGCTGTGCCATGTGGGATCTAGTTCCCTGACCAGGGATTAAACTTGCATTGGGAGCACAGAGACCCATTGGATTACCGGGGAAGTTCCAGTAGGTTCTTGACCCATTTCCCTGAATGGCTGTTCTCCAATGTATTTTCAAAGATTTCTCATCTCTCCCTGCAGTTTATTATTTAGTTCCAAATTAAGATTCTCTGAAAGGTTCATCTGTGGAAGTGGAAAATGTGTGAAATCCTAGGCATGTGGTTTTGCTCCTAATGATTCACTTAAATAGATATAACAACCAGTAATTATTTACACCTTTTTGATTGTTTTCAATGTGACAGATTTTAAAAAGTGGGGAAAGGGTGACCAGAGGGGAAAACAGCGAGCAACACAGTCCAGCAGTATTTGAGTCAAACACCTGCCCATGAGTCATAAAATATAGATCTTGCTGAAAAACTATACCTTGGTGCAGAGGATACAATCAGACAGGCTGAGCAATGGGTATAAATCAAGACCTTTCTTCAGGAGCTGGTTCCATAGGGGAATTATCCCTTCATAAAACAGTGTTTTAGTAAACAAAGACATGGTGAAATAATGATGTCCTCTTACTCCATAGAACACATTCATCTCAGGTTTGTGCTGTAAGGAGCAAGGAATCCATTTCTGGCAATGTTTCATGGAGTTTATGCAGCAAAAAAATAGATTGCATTGTTTCCCCTTGGGAACGTAAGGACAATCAGCCTGGTGGGAAGAACATTTCGAAGTAACCTCTTAAATGGAAGCATTGCTACACTGTAGGTGCTAATTTTCTCTAGCTTCTGTCAGAATGCCAGGTAGGTAGTAATGAGGTTCCATGTCATATAGAAAATACAGAATTCAAGCTATTTTTTCCTGCAGATTTTAAGGAAGGTTTTAAGTGGTGGATAAAAACATATACCTTCATAGTGAAAAGATATCTGACATCTTCCAAAAACAAAAACAGGACAGACATTCAGTTCTATTTTTTAAGTCTCCAAAAAGCTTTTGTTAGTCATCTTGCTTAGCAATTTAGATCTATCACCATATTAAGTAGTTATGAGATTGCATTTTACTTTCAGCTATGTGATGCCAGAGTATATATCTTTCAAAATCATATTCCCAGACTCTTTAATTAGCCACTTCTTATTCAACGAACATTAAGCTGGAAACAATCTGATATGTGAGTAACACGATACTGTGGTTTCCAGTTGCACAGGCCTAATACCTAAATCCTATGCCTGATCTTACTGTTATTTTCAGTCTTTCATAACCTGTCAATGTCTAGCCCATACCACATACCTGAACCAAAAAGTCCAGCAAAGAGTTACCCAGGATTCAGCTCTGACTCTAGACCCCAGAGAAATGGGACTTTCCAAAATAGCTTTCCCACTCAAAGCTTGAATTTCTGCACCTGTTAGAGTACAGGACTTTACAGGAAACCTCCAACACGTTACCTTTGAATTGCTACAACTGGCCTTTGCTAAAAGTGGTATTTGGGGGGTTATTTTCATAAACTTTATACTAATTCTGCAACTTCAAGAGAAGCTACTGCAATGAGAAGCCCATGCAGAGAAGCCCACCCATCTAGAGAAAGCCTAAATGCAGAAACAAAGATCTATTGCAGTCAAACATAATAAATCAAAGAGAAAGATGCTTTTAGTCTATTCCAAATGCTCTCAACTTGGAAGTCATTCCTTCCGATATTTATTAATCCTTTAAGCTTTATTCCCACCCCAACAGGAAAGAAGTTGCCTCAAATATCACCAGTCCTACAACTAATTTCATACACATTATACTTTTGTATTTGCTTGCATTTTCTGTTTCTATACTGAAAGAAAAGTTTACACCAATTTCCTTTGCTATCAGAAATGGAGACAGGTGGGCGTTTTAGATACAGTTTAAATTTTGTTTATCTTCACTTGATGGAACTTTGCCTGTAATATCATTTCAAGGATATATTCCTTGTTCTTTCCACTAGGGTAAAAATGCATCTAAAATAAATGCTAAGTTCTCTGACTTTTCTAATATCTGTCTCCAATGAGTTGGGCATCAATTATTCTTATGAGCTTTTCAAATTGGATTGTTGGAAAAGTTCAGTGAAGTAGAACTGACTACTGCCAGCATTATGTTTAATGAGAATATATAGCTGCATACTTGAAACCTGTAACTGACTTTTTTTTCTGGGAATTCTGAAGGCTTGCCTCATCCAAATCTCCTCCTTCTTGGGTAAGATATTCTGAGGCTCTATAAATCTCCATTCTTTAACAAGTAATTCTGTCAATAGAAATAACACATTGTTCAGGGAATAGACAGCCATGTTAATAGCAAGCAAACCCAAATGAGAGGTTTATATATATATATATATATATATATATATAATTGATGGTGGACCTAGAATATCATACAGGTTCAAACACTGGAACAACCATTTTCAGTCATGTGAGAGATGTGTAAGCAGAAGAAATCTATCAAAAGAGAGTATATTTCCAACAATCAATATTTTTCAATCATCTATAATTTTCCAGATGTAATATTAGAGACACAGCTAGAATGAAAATCTCTTCCTTTATGGAGGTTTTAGTAGAGCTTGTTGTTGTTGTTCAGCCATTCCATCATGGTCAACTATTTGTGATCCCATGGACTGCAGCATGCCAGGCTTCCCTGTCCTTCACCATCTCCTGGAGATGGTATGGAGACAAACATAACTGAGCATGACAATCATTTATTGTTTAATGATATTAACTACTATTTATCAAACATCCACTATATATAAGTCCCTGACTTGACATTTTGGACACGAAGACAATTAAGAAGCAATCCCTTGGATTTCCCTTATGGTTCAGTGGCTAATATGCCTGTCAATACAGGGGACATGGGTGTCAATACAGGCACATGGGAAGATCCCATATGCCTCAGGGCAACTAAGCCAGCACCACAAGTACTGAGCTCGTGCTCTAGAGTCCATGAACTGCAACGTGAGAAGCCACTGCAATGAGAAGCCTGCTCACTGCAACCGAGAATAGCCCCGGCTCGCCACAGCTAGAGGAATGCACCTGCGTGCATCAACGAAGACCCAGCACAACCAAAAATAAATAAATAAAATTTTAAAAAAGAAGCAATCCCTTTTGTCAAGGAAATAGCCATTTAATGGAAGAGACAGACACAAAAACTGGCAAAGACAATGGCCATCCGGACACCACTGCTCTCTAATATCTCCCATCTGCCCAGGACATGCTATACACTCTGTTCAGAGGTGTTACAGGAGGACTGTCATCTGTCGTATTAGTTTGTCTTCTTTCTACTGAAGATGAAGCTCACCACATTCAAAGGCCAAGAAAGAAGACACAGGAATCCTCCAGTTTTCAGTAATTTTAATGATGGCCTATCCTCATACCATATCAGTATCACGATTCTATAATTCCTCAAAGAATCTCATCCAAAAAGTTGAGTTGAATAAGGACACCTGAACCAATCTTTCTTCCTTATTCCTACTACTGCTCACCATAAAGAAGGCAATGTTTTTAAAATATAAATTTACTCACTGAGGCTAATGAGCTATCCTGATTTTGCAGTATGTACTAACCCAATGCCTTGATTCATTTTAACATAAAATTAAACCAAAATGTAGACATAAATAAAACCTTCTACATCTATTTTTAAAACTGTTTCATCCTTTCTAAACTTTTCTTTCTGAATAATTATTAACTGAGCTGCTTGCAGGTTTAAAACAAGATTTCAGTTCTAGTCCCAGCTTTATTATATGTTAAGATTTTATAGATTTGTAAATCAGGGGATCTGCCTATGAAATTATGAAGATAGCATTTGGGTCTCCTTCTACACTGAAGCATTGAACAACTTTTGAAAATGGATGTAAAGTCCCAAGTTTACATCAACTGTGTAACTTTTGTTCAAATAGAAGACTAAGTCTGTGTGACTGAAGTTGGTTAATTGAATATAACTTTCTTTAGATGTGCATTAACAATTGGTCCTCTCTTCAAAGCAAAACTGAACTGTGAATCAGCACAAAATCAGTCCTTAATATTTATTGGTTGAATCAATCAATCAAGTAACAATTTCTACCACTTCAGCCCACCATTACTCAGAAAACTGACACTGAGTGTCAAATTCAAATGCATTGTGGTGTAAAAATCAAAAAATACTAATACAAACTTAGTGGATTTTCTTGAGAGTAAAGATTTTGATCCAAATAAAATTATGGAGTGTTCACTCACTGATCAACTGGTGTTCTTTGATGATCCTCATGAAATGGAAACAATTGTGCTGAAAGGACAAGAATGTAGACTTTCACATACACTAAGAGTTATGTACAAAACTGAGCAGAGCAGCATGATTTTACTGGCTAAAGGCTGGAAACCAGCAAATACACATCAACAGCGTAATGGATTTTTAATCAAACTGATAAATCAATGTTGATCTATGAATCAAACTGAGTTTTTCAGCCAAGGCTCAGTCTTATACTGCTGCTGTTAAGTAACTTCAGTCATGTCCTACTCTGTGTGACCCCATAGACAGCAGCCCACCAGGCTCTCCCATCCCTGGGATACTCCAGGCAAGAATACTGGAGTGGATTGCCATTGCCTTCTCCAATGCATGAAAGTAAAAATTTCACCTGTGGTGGATTCATGTCGATGTATGGTAAAGCCAATAGAGTATTGTAAAGTAAAATAAAGTAAAAATAAATAAATAAATAAATAAAAATAAATTTAAAATAAATAAATAAATGAATGAATGAATAAATAAAAGTGAAGTCACTCAGTTGTGTCCGACTCCTAGCGACTCCATGGACTACAGCCTACCAGGCTCCTCTGTCCATGGAATTTTCCAGGCAAGAGTACTGGAGTGGGTTTCCATTGCCTTTTCCTCGGTCTTATAATCGGTCTTATATCAGTCTTTTCTGCTCAGTCTTATAATCAGGCCCCTCTTGGTACCTTCTGATGGGCCAATGCTGAGTAGACTGGCAGTAGTCAAGCAACTTCAGGTGTCTGCAGGTAGGTATCGAACCTTATTTTCTCAGCCCAAGATGCAGATAATGCAATAACATGTTCCCAAGGCCATAGAAGCTAATGAGTGCCCGATTCAGGATTTGACATGTGAATGGTCTGCCCACCCAAACCTTCTCTCAATTTTTTAAAGTAGGGTTATTAAACTTTTTAAAAAGTATGACATTCATTATGAAGGTACAAAAACTTAAATGTACAGCAGAATAGATTATCCACAATGTGAACACCTCCCTGTAATCACAACCCAGGTCAAAAAAGAGAACATTGCTAACACTCTGGAAGATACCATCTACTCCTGCTCTCTCTAACATCATTGCCCCTTCTTCTCCCCCAAAGTTATAGGTTATTTTGACTTCCAGCGCCATCATTTATTTACGTGTGCCTATGTAATTTGTATACACATGAAATGCACTTGTTTGTGTCTGACTTATTTCACCTCTAATATTGCATGTGTGAAATTTATCCTTATTGTTACATGTATTTGTGTTCTATTCAGTTTCATTGTTGGATAATATTTCAATGCATAGATATACCACACTGATTTATCCACTATACTCAACATGTCAGCAAATCTGGAAGACCAAGCAGTGGCCACAGGATTAGAAAGGTCCATCTTCATCCCAATCCCCAAGAAGGGTAGCAGTAAAGAATCTTCAAACCATTGAACAATTGTACTTATCTCCCATTCCAGTAAAGTCATGCCTAAAACCTTGCGTGCTAGGCTTCAGCATTATGCAAACCAAGAACTTCCGATGTCCAAGCTGGGTTTAGAAAAGGAAGAGAATCAGAGATCAAATTGCCAACCTCTGATAGATCATAGAGAAAGCAAGGGAATATCAGAAAAACATCTACCTCTTTTTTCATCAACTACACTAAAGTCTTTGACTGTGTGGAAAGCAAACTGTGGAAAACTCTTAAAGATATGGAAATCCCAGACCATCTTACCTGTCTTCTCAGAAATCCATATACAGGTCAAGAAGCAACAGTTAGAACCCTGTATGGCAAAACTGATTGGTTCAGGATTAAGAAAGGAGTACGATAGGACTGTCTGTAGCCACCATATTTGTTTAATCTATATGCTGAGCACATCATGAGAAATGTCGGACTGGATGAGTTACAAGCTGGAATCAGGATAGGTGGGAAAAACATCAACAATCTCAGATATGTGGATGATACCACTGTAATGGCAGAAAGTGAAGAGGAACTAAAGAACCTCTTGATGAGGGTGAAGGAGGAGAGTGAAAAAGCAGCATAAAATAAAATATTAAAAAACTAAGATCATGGCATCTAGCCCCATAACTTCATGCCGAATAGAGGGGGGAAATGGGGAAGTAGTGACTGATTTTCTCTTCTTGGGCTCTAAAACCACCGCAGATAGTGACTGCAGTCATGAAATCAGAGGTGGCAGGAAAGCTATGACAAACCTAGACAATGTGTTGAAAAGCAGAGATAGTAATCTACCAACAAAGGTCCATATAGTCAAGTTTATGGTCTTCTCAGTGCTCACATACGGTTATGAGAGCGGAACTGTAGAAAAGGCGGAGTGCCGAAGCACTGATGCCTTCAAACTGCAGTGCCGGAGAAGACTCCTGAGAGTTCCTTGGACAGCAAGAAGATCAAGTGATGCTGAAGCTGAAGCTCCAGTATTCTTGTCACCTGATTCAAACAGCTGACTCCATGGAAGTAAGAGTCTGATCCTGGGACAGATTGAGGGCAGAAGGAGGAGAGGACATCAGAGGATGAGATGGTGGGGTGCCATCACTGACTCAGTGTCAATGGACATGAACTTGGGCAAACTCTGGGAGAAAGTGAAGGGCAGGGAAACCTATCATGCTACAGTCCATGTGGTCACAAAGAATCAGACACAACTGGGTGACTGAACAACACTGATGCATATTTGCTAGTTTCCAGCCTTCCGCTACTAAAATCATGCTGCTCTGCTCAATTTTGTACAGAACTCTTCATGTATATGAAAATCCATGTTCTTGTCCTTTCATCACAATTGTTTACATTTCATGAGGATCATCAAAAAATATATATTGGTGTAAATTGTCACCTTACCTCACCACACATACAGAAGCAATGCAGTAGACATTATTTGTTCCTAGCTAGATAGCAAAAACACAGAAAAAAATATCCAGGAAGACTTTTGATGTCTTTGAGATGTTTCTCCTTGCTCATGTTTTACTCCTAGAATTCTTAAAAAAAAAAAAAGTGTTTTGCATAAACTTATAGACTATTTAACTATAAACTATTATTGCTAAACAAGTCAAATTAAAAGGATTTGTATTTGCTTTGACCCTATTTCTGTTCAAATGTGTCACTGGGGTGGGTTACTTTGATGTAGACATAGAGAACCTGACAATTAAAGCTTGTTCCCCCATTAAGAAAATTACAAGTCTGAACTAAAAGTTCCTTACTACTACCTTATTATCAACAATTCTTGGGATCCAATCACTTAATATTACTCTAAATAATAGTAATAGCATGAGAAAATATTTTCACTTAAAAGAAAAACTCAGCTTTTATCCTTGAACTGCGTTTAACACAAAATGACTCTACATCCAACAGAGCGAATAACATGCTTCTGTAAGAACTAATTGAGCAAATACCAGTGGATTGCACAAGATCAAATATTATTGATTCCTGCTTATTCACATGGCAAAATCAATTTCTCCTGCCATATCTGGAAAAACAGGATGATATAATTGTTTCATCATTAAAGAGATACAATATAGAAATGATATTAGAAAGAACAACTCTGCTCTGGGCTTACATGAATTCTGGGTCAGCAAATAATTCATGTGCAGCTCAGCTTCTGAGTTGAAGTCAGCCTATGATGATGTCTAACGAGGCAAAGCAATTCCTAAGTTTAAAATTTCCCTAACTGTAGTTCCCCAAATAGTGTTTTATAATATACTGTAAGGAAAAAAAAATTCAAGGATAAAGAAATTGGTGAAATTATCTGCACAGATCCTCTTGTGATTCTTTAGCAAAATAAATAGTATGGTGGTGGTTGGGAGTGGGGGTGGGCTCTCTGGTGGTCCAGAGACTAGGACTCCATGCTCCCCAGGTAGGGGGCCTGGGTTTGATCCCTCATCAGGGAACTAGATCCTGCACGCTGCAACTAAAAGTTAACATGCTGCAACTAAGACTGGGAACAGCCATAAATAAATACATGTATATTTAAAAATAAATAAATAGAGGAAATCCTGAAGATGCCAGGATCACAGCTGTGTTTGACTGATCCATGAAGACACTGATTTGTACCGGGTTCTAGTAGTTAAAATGGGATAGCTATATAAAACGATAATATTCTCTGGTTCTTTCATTCCACTCTTGCCTAACTCAAGGAAAGAAAGAAAAAAAGAAAGTCACTCAGTCATGTTCAACTCTTTGTGACCCCATGGACTATTATAGCCTATCAGGCTCCTTTGTCCATGGGATTTTCCAGGCAAGAGTACTGGAGTGGGTTGCCATTTCCTTCTCCAGGAGATCTTCCCGATCCAGGGATTGAACTGACTTAGGATTTTCTATTCTATGGTTTCAGTTCTTGAAGTTCTAAGGGTCATTGTCACCTTTATCTGCCCTGGGCCAGCCTGGAAAGGAAACTAATAAAGGCTCATTGGGAGGATATGGCTTCCCTGGTGGCACAGACTGTAAAAAAATCTGCCTGTATTTCAGGAGACTCAGGTTTGATCCCTGGATTGGGAAGATCCCCTGGAGAAGGGAATGGCAACCTACTCCAGTATTCTTGCCTGGGAAATCCCATGGACAGAGGAGCCTGGTGGGCTACAGCTCATGGGTCACAGAGAGTCAAATATGACTGAGTGACTAACACTTTCACTTTTCACTTTCATTGAGAGGACAGAGGATGGACAAATACCTAACAATATGGACCAGCCTAACCTCACAGGGAGGGAGGTGCTGGTAAATGCTATGTTAAGGACCACTGACAATAACCCCATGTCCAAGGAGCAGTGGCTGCGTGGACACAGGAAGGCCTAGAGGAGGTACTCTATGTTCATGGTCAGGGGGGCAGCAGTGAGGAGATATCCCTCCTCCAAGGCAAGGAGCAGCAGCTGCACTTTGCTGGAGCAACCGACAAGAGACACCCCACGTCCAAGGTAAGAGAAACCCAAGTAAGACGGTAGGTGTTGCAAGAGGGCATCAGAGGGCAGACACATTGAAACCATAAACACAGAAAACTAGTCAATCTAATCACATTAGGACCACAGCCTTGTCTAACTCAATGAAATTAAGCCATGCCCATGGGGCCACCCAAGACGGGGTGGAGAGGTCTGACACAATGTGGTCCACTGGAGAAGGTAATGGCAAACCACTTCACCATTCTTACCTTGAGAACCCCATGAACAGTATGGAAAGGCAAAATGAGATGTGTATAAGAGACAGCAATGATACAGCTCACAAGAGCATCTCCAGAACATCTTTCCAGACACAAACATACAGAATGATAACCTGTGCACCCTGGGAGAGAAAAAGGGGGCTCAGAGGAAGGGGCATTGAAGAATCTTCTTGACATCTGGGAGCTCACAGCGCTGCCTCACAGTCGCCTGGGGCATTCCCTGCCCCACTCTTAAATCACTGCAGTATGTGCATGCTAAGTTGCTCAGTCGTGTCTGACTCTTTGAGACCCCATGGACTGTAGCCCACTAGGCTCCTCTGTCCATGGGATTCCCCAGGCAAGAATATGGGAGTGGGTTGCCATGCCCTCCTCCGGGGGGTCTCCCCTACCCAGGGATCAAACCTGCACCTCTTGTCTCCTGCACTGGCTGCTGGGCTTTTTTTTTTTTTTTTTTTTACCACTAGTGCCACCTGGGAAGTCTAAATCATTTCAGACTGGGTACTAAAAAACTACTATAGATGGATTTCTCTGGTGGTCCAGTGGCTAAGAGTCCGTGNGAGTGAAAAAGTTGGCTTAAAGCTCAGAAAACTAAGACCATGTTGCCTGGTCCCATCACTTCATGGCAAATAGACGGGGAAACAGTGGAAACAGTGTCAGACTTAATTTTGAGGGACTCCAAAATCACTGCAGATGGTGATTGCAGCCATGAAATTAAAAGATGCTTACTCCTTGGAAGAAAAGTTATGACCAACCTAGATAGCATATTGAAAAGCAGAGACATTACTTTGCCAGTAAAGGTCTGTCTAGTCAAGGCTATGGTTTTTCCAGTGGTCATGTATGGATGTGAGAGTTGTACTGTGAAGAAGGTTGAGCACTGAAGAATGGATGCTTTTGAACTGTGGTGTTGGAGAAGACTCTTGAGAGTCCCCTGGACTGCAAGGAGATCCAACCAGTCCATTCTGAAGGAGATCAGCTCTGGGATTTCTTTGGAAGTAACGATGCTGAAGCTGAAACTTCAGTATTTTGGCCTTTTGATGTGAAGAATTGACTCATTGGAAAAGAGTCTGATGCTAGGAGGGGATGGGGGCAAGAGGAGAAGGGGACGACTGAGGATGAGATGGCTGGATGGCATCACCGACTCGATGGACGTGACTTTGAGTGAACTCTGGGAGATGGTGATGGACTGGGAGGCCTGGCGTGCTGCGATTCATGGGGTCGCAAAGAGTCAGACATGACTGAGCGACTGAACTGAACTGAACTGACAATAATAAGGCAGAATACAGAAAGCAGATATTGTTGCAGCCTACCCGTAGGAGCGTCAATACTGACGGAAAATCAAGTCGAGCTCTAGAGAGAAGAATGGTAAGCCAAAGAGCATAGTGGACCAGGACTAGCTAAAGTCACAAGACCTCCAGAAACTTCTTTAGGCCACAGAAGTGTGTGGGGTTCTGGTAAAATCAACTAGAACAGGGATGACACTTTAAAACTAACTGAAATTTGGAGCCTTCCCTAAGGCCTAATAGCTAAGACTCCTTGTTCTCAGTGCAGGGAGTCCAGGTTCAATCCTTGGTCAGGGAACTAGAACCCACATGTTGCAACCAAATATTTCATACGCTGCAAGACTGAAGATTCTGCGTGATGCAACTAAGGTCCAGCACAGCCAAATCAATCAGTATTTAAAAAACTAACTGAAATTAGGTGTCCTGCCAGTTATAGCAGGTAAGGTCTAAGCTGGGTTTAATCTGATCTGAGGTGAACCGGAAGCAAAGCACACATAGTATCAGTGACCTTGCCCACAACGTGTCTCAGACACTTCTCCTCCTTGGTAGCTTTTCCTTGTATTTGCCACACTTGCTTTATTGTTTTATTGTATTTTTCTCCTCATTCCAAGGCTCCCCTCATTCTTTTTCACTGATGGCATAGATGTTTATTACAAACACTTGGCTATATATGTGCCTTTGAAAAATATACAGGGTTGTTTTGAATATGTGTGTGTGTTAATTTCACATATATGTTATTGCCCTATAGATTTTTTTAAAATTCATGACCTTTTTAAAACTCAAAAGTATGCTTTTAAGACCCCATTATTACTATGGCTGCTGCTGCTGCTAAGTTGTTTCATTCATTTCCAACCCTGTGCGACCCCACAGATGGCAGCCCACCAGGCTCCCCAGTTGCTGGGATTCTCCAGGCAAGAACACTGGAGTGGGTTGCCATTTCCTTCTCCAATGCATGCATGCATGCTAAGTCACTTCTGTCATGTCCGACTCTGTGCTACCCCATGGACAGCAGCCCACCAGGCTCCTCTGTCCACAGGGTTCTGTAGACAAGAATACTGGAATGGGTTGCAATGTCCTTCTCCACTTACTACAGCACGTCCCTGTAATTTTTTTTTAACGATTGCAGAGTATTCCATAAAGGCATCTACCATATTTCACATTTCCATTATCGTCAGCAGTCTTTGGTCTTCCCAAGAGGCTCAGATGGCAAAGAATCTGCATGCAGTGCAGGAGATCCAGGTTCAATCCCTGGGTGGGGAAGATCCCCTGGAGAAAGAAATGGCAACCCACTCTAGTATTCTTGCCTGGAGAATCCCATGGACAGAGGCACCTGGTGGGCCATAGTCCATGAGGTCCCAAAGAGTCAGACATGACTGAGCAACTCACACACACACACACACACACACACACACACAGGCAGTCTTCAACTCCCCCACCATCACAAATAACATAGTGAATAAAACTCTTAAACACGTCCTCAAAAGGGCACATCTTTGATCTTGTTTGGCGTGGATTTCAGATATTAGGAAATATGAGAATTTTGAGTTACTAAGTCATCATAATGTCACTAAGGGACTATGATGAGAAATCTATTAAAACTGATGTTTTATTATTTGTCAATCTGATATAATCTGCCTATAATGCAGGAGACTCCAGTCTGACTTCTGGGTGGGGAAGATCTGCTGGAGAAGGGATAGGCTACCCACTCCTGTATGCTTGGCCTTCCCTTGCAGCTCAGCTGGTAAAGAATGAGCCTGTAATGTGGGAGTCCTAGGTTCGATCCGTGGGTTGGGATGATCCCCTGGAGAAGGAAAAGGCTACCCACTTCAGTATTCTGGCCTGGAGAATTTCATGGGCTGTATCGTCCATGGGCTCACAGAGTCAGACATAACTGAGTGAATTTCATTTCACTTCACTTCAATCTGATGTATCTTTTATTGTTCAACTATTGTTTCTCTGATTAACAGTGTGAGAGAGTATGTCTTTATAAGTGTTGTTGCCATTCAGATTTTCACCCATCTAAACTGTCTTGTATCATTTTGCATGTAGGGTAAGTTGCAGGCAAAGTGTTGTAAGGATATGGACATAAGAGTGTTTCAGTTTTCATGATGATTTTCATATTTCTTGGAATAATCTGGTTTCTGTACATTTTTGTGTTTTGATTTGGGAGAATGGCATTGAAACATGTACACTATCATGTAAGAAACAAATCACTAGTCTAGGTTTGGTACAGGATACAGGATGCTTGGGGCTGGTGCACTGGGATGACCCAGAGAGATGATATGGGGAGGGTGGTGGGAGGGGGTTCAGGGTTGGGAACTCGTGTACACCTGTGGTGGATTCATGCCAATGTATGGCAAAACCAATACTGTATTGTAAAGTAAAAAAATAAAATTTAAATTAAAAAAAATAAAATAAATAAAAATTAAAATTCATGTTTCACTCCAGGGTCCTAAACATATTCCTTAACATTTTTATTCTATTAGTTTTAGTTCCCTATTTATGTTGTATGAGGTAGGAATGAAATTATATTTTTCTTAACATGTTGTTCAGTCACTAAGTTGTGTCTGAGTTTTGTGACCCCATGGACTGCAGTATGCCAGATTGCCCTGTCCTTCACTATTTCCCGGAGTTTGCTCAAAATCATGTCCATTGAGTCAGTGACGCTATCTAACTACCTCATCCTCTGTCACTTCCTTCTCCTTTTGCCTTCAGTCTTTCCCAGCATCGGGGTCTTTTCCAATGAGTTGGCTTTTTGCATCAGGTGGCCAAAGTGTTGGAGTTTCAGCTTCAGCATCAGTCCTTCCAATGAATATTCAGGATTGATTTCCTTTAGGATTGACTGATTTGATCTCCTTGCTGTCTAAGGGACTCTCAAGAGTCTTCTCCAGCACCACAGTTTGAAAGCATCAATTCTTTGGTGCCCAGCCTTCTTTATGGTCCAACTCCAGTCTTATATATGACTAGCGGAAAAACCACAGCTCCGACTATACAGACCTTTGTTGGCAAAGTGATATCTCTGCTTTTTAATACACTGTCTGGGTTTATCATAGCTTTCTTCCAAGGAGCAAGGATCTTTTAATATCATGACTACAGTCTACTGTCCACAGTGATTTTGGAGCCCAAGAAAATAAAATCTTAGCACAGTGTCTCTATTTTCCCATTACCATCCATTTAAATATCTTATTTATTCATTTGTTTACTTGACTTCACTTCACTCACTTACTTGTCTGTATCGCCAACTGTATCATGTATCATATTGCCATGTGCACTGTTGCGGAGCTCTCTGCCACTCTGGTATGTGGAATTCTGGTTGCCTCAGCTAGCTAGTTCTGGTGCTGGTTGTTGTTTCCTTGTGCTGAGAGAGTTAGCAATGACTCCTCCAGGGAAATGCGGTGGGGAGGGTTATGGGAAGCATTCACCTAAAATTAGAAAGCCTCCTCCTCTGCCACCAATTCTCAATAGGGGTGCCCTTTCCCTCCTGAGAAGCAATCTCCTACACACTTGAACTCCAAACCTTCTGCTGCCCCAGGGTTTACTCATAACTTCCATGTGGGTATTGCACATCAAATGTTGAGTTCAGTCAAGGGCATGGACAACTACTTGGCAAACCTTCAAAAAGAGGAAACCTTTTTGGGGTCTATATGCTCTTTGTACTTCATGAAATGTTTCACTAAAAATTTATGCTCTATAAAGGTTTATTGATTGGCTGACTCTGACTTTTCTCACTGGTCATAATCTACTAAATTTCTATCAAAATGATGTAAAAAATAGCTAGATTATTTATGTCTTTTATGAAAATCATGGAAATTATACCAGGAGCACAGGGGTCTGGGAAGAATTCAGTGAGACAATAGGTAAAACATATGGTTATAACTGCAGATATACAGTAAAGAAGGGCTTCCTAGGCGATGCCAGTGGTAAAGAACCCACCTACCCTTGCAGGAGATGTAAGAGACATGGGTTCAAACCCTAGGTCTGGAAGGTCCCCTGGAGGAGGGCATGGGAACCTACTCTGGTATTTTTCCTGGAGAATCCCGGACAGAAGAGCCTGGTGGGTTACAGTCCATAGGGTCACAAAGAGTCAGACACGACAGAAGCAACTTAGAATGCATGCACACATCCAGTAAGAGATCAAAGCAGTTATCAGGCAATCCGTGCATCCATAACCCTCTCAGCACTGCATATGCCATCAGATACAAGAGGGCGTCTAATAAACATTTACTGAAAACAGTTTTCCCTTGAGTGTTTATGTCAAGCATATCCTTTATAGAAGATCAAATAAACCAAGTATCTTCCTAACATCATATGTCAATTTTTAATCTCTTTGCCTGCACCATCAACCCAAATAAAGAAAGTCTGTCTTTTGATTAGCATTCCCACTCTATTCCTTTCTTACTAAAAAAGAAAACATTATTCCTTTAATCTGACGAATGAAAAATACTGACAAATCAGCTCTTGCATTTCATCAGACAGCCTAGCTATTAGCTGTGAACTTCATTAGATCACACTTCACCAAACTGGATCTTTAATATAAGTTATATCATGTTTTTCTTATATTAATGGCATTTTTTTCCTATTTCCAGGGCCACTCCAGACAAAACTCTATGCTAGTTGCTGCTAAGATATTGGATTTTTCACATAAGTTGCCTCGGTCAAAGAAGACATTCGATGGAATAAAGACACTCAGGGTAGAATAAGACAAATAGAGAATTCTAGGTGTCCATTTATAGGCAATGGATAAAGTATAAATGATAAACTGATGTGGAAGTGGTTTTACTCTTGTGGAGAGAACCATACTGTATATTAAATGAAAATAGTTGGTTTTAATCAAAGTATTGAGAGTCATTCCATTTTTCATTTTGCATCTTAGTCAGCTCAGGTTGATAAACAATATAGGGGACATGGGGCTTGATCCCAGTCTTGGGAGATCCCACATGCTGTGGGGCAACTGAGTCTGTGCCTGCATGCCCAAGAGCCCATGCTGTTCTGCAACAAGAGAAGCCACTGCAATGAGACCGAGCTTCACAACCAGAGAAAGCTTGTACACAAAAACAAAGACCCAGTGCAGACAAAATAAGTAATTAATTAACTTAAAAAGAATATCATAGACTGGGTGGCTTAAACAACAAATATGTATTTCTACAGTTCTGGAAGTTGCTAAATCCATGATCCGGGTGTCAGCAGAGTGAGGTTCTGGTGAGAACTCTCTTCCTGGTTCCTTTACATGGCTGAGTGAACACAAATCCTTTCATTCCCTTATAAGGGCACCAGTCCAATCATGGAGGCTCCACCCCAATGACCTCATCCAAACATAAATTCCACCCTTCAAATGCCATTACATTAGGGAGTGAGGCTTTAAAATATGAATTCCTGGAGACACAAACATTCAGTCCAATATCACACCATGAGTGCCTAATTGTGAAAGGATATAGTTGTACCATGACCTGTTTCCCTGGTGGCTAAGTCGGTAAAGCATCTGCCTGCAATGCAGGAGACCTAGGTTCGATCCCTGGGTCAGGAAGATCCCCTGGAGAAGGAAATGGCAATGCACTCCAGTACTCTTGCCTGGAAAATTCCATGGATGGAGGAGCGTGCTGGGCTACAGACCATGGGGCCGCAGAGTCGGACACGACTGAGTGATTTCACTTTCACTTTCTTTAGTTGTACCATAGTACCATAACAGACCTGATATCTGAACTGGGTGGAAGTGGTTTTAATTATCTTTTTTTAAAAAAATCTTTTAATCTATACTTCACATTTTCTACAGGGTTCCCATGTATAACACTATATTAGCACAACAAGCATCCCCAAACTCAGTGACTTAAAATAATAATTATATATTACTGATGCTCAAAAATCCATAGGTCACCTGGGCAGTTCTGGATCTAGGCAGGATGAACTAACCTTGACTGGACTCTAGTTGTCTGCTGTCAGCTGGCAGGCTTTTTACAGCTGCCTGGTCTCAGATAGCTTTACACATGTGTGTGATGTGGGAATGGGCACCAGATATGTCTGGCCAAACATACCTCTCATCATCCAACAGGCTAGCTCAAGCTTGTTCCCATGGCAGTGGGGAGAGTTTTGAGAGCTAGTGAGACCTAGTGTAAAAATGTACAAACTTACTCTTTCCCCGCTCCCTGTTCAAAACAAATCACAACTAGCCTGGATTTAAGAGGCAGAGAATCAATTTCACCTCTTTATGAGAGAAGTCAACACATTTCAAAGGATCATGGATACACGGAGGTCTATAATGGTGGCCATTTTTGCAAACAACCTGCCACAATTTCCTACATAACACAAACTGATAATTATAAAAATAGTATTGCAATATTTTGGTGGCCCAAAAATATTGGGTTGGAAAAAAAGTTTGAGTTTCTATTACAGAAAAACCCAAACAAATTTTTTGGCCAACCCAATGTTTACTAATGATGTGTTGATGAGTGAGTTCCATTGATACTATGCTTCTTTTGTCAGGAAGTCCATTCTACTCTCATATAAAGCAAATATTTATGCATTTTGGGCAATATTTGTGTGCTTTACATGCAAGTAGAAATGGCTCCATATTAATTTTTCTAAACTCAAATGACTTTTCCATTTTTGTCCCATCTTGTCTACTATCATCATTATCACCAGCTAAGATATCTAAAGGTTCACAAGCCTGGACTCACTCATTCTCTCGTTTGCTCCATTACTAGTCAATCACATAGATTCTACCTTTGCAATGACTCCATTACCTCTACTCTTGTATTACTCCCCATTTTTGAAATTTAATTTTATTTTTAATTGGGGGCTGATTACTTTACAATATTGTGATGGTTACTGCCATACATCAACATGAATCAGCCATAGGTACACATCCCACCTCCCTCCCCATCCCATCCCCCTATTTTGTCAAAAGGGGATTGGCTTTGGGTGCTCTGTGTCATACAGCGAATTTTCACTGGCTATCTGTTTTACATATAGTAATGTATATGTTTCATTACTACTCTTACCCCAATGTTCATTACTCCCCCCGACACTGCTTTGGCAGAAACCCACATCACCTCTTCTCTTGAGCTACTGAAAGGACCTCTTGACTTGACTCTCCAGATCCAGTATAGTCCCTTCTAATTCACCACATTTTCCTACCTGATTTCCCAGGGAACAGTTCTGACCATGGAAATTTGTAATGGCTCCCTTGAAACTACTACTCAGTAGTTTAAATTCCTTCCCAGGGCCATGCCATTCCTTTAGAGCCATTTTGGGAAGGTGAGAATATCATTTAAATTACATTCATCTCAGTTATCTCCTGCAATTATTTATCTACATTTTAAACCAGGCAGCCCCGCATGAGTGTCACTACTGAGATAATGTGTCATCAGTATCTGACAAATAAAAGAATTATTTAAAAATATTAACCTATCTCCGTAAAGCCCTCCAATGGCTTTCAAATACTCAGGATAACTCCAAACTATGTGGCTTGGTCTGATGTGGCTGACTTCACTTCCTACCATCTCCAACTCCTTTCTCTCAGATACATTCTCCCTCCTGAGCCCTGAACACATGCACCTGAGTCTTCATCCTTTTTTCCCTCTTGCTGGAGCTGTCTTCACTTAGCTCTTCTTCACTGGACTTTTTAGAAATTTATTTATTTATTAGGATGCACCAGGTCTTAGCTGCTTCACACAGGATCTTCAGTGCATCATGAAGGATCCAGTTCCCTGCCCAGAGATTGAACCCAGGCCCCCCTGCACTAGGAGTGCAGAGTCTTAGCCACTGGACCACCAGGGAAGTCCCTTCACTAGAGTTCTTCTTCTCACCATTTAGACATTATGTAAAGAGCTCTCATTCTCCACTATTCTCTTTTTAGAGAATCTATTACCATTGTATTTATTTGAGGAATTGCTTTCAGTTTTACAATTCTCGTGCATCTCTTAGACATTTTGGAATTTTAACTTCATAAAGAACAATAACCCCAGGAATTTACCAAAATGCTCAGCACATAGTATGTGCTAAACACATATTTGTTGGATGAATAAATTAATATATAAGTGGAATCCTGGTGGTTCAGCCAGTAAGGAATCTGCTGTCACAGCAGGAGCCACAGGAGACATGGGTTCAACTCTTGGGCCAGGAAGATCCCTTAGAGAAGGAAATAGCAACCCACTCCAGTATTCCTGCCTGGGAAATCACATGGACAGAGAAGCCTGGCAGGCTATAGACCATAGTGTCGCAAGAGTTGGATACAACTTAGTAACTAAATCACCACCACATTGCGGGCAGATGCTTTACCATCTGAGCCACCAGGGAAGCTCAAATCACCACCACCAGTACATAAGTGGCCTCTGAAATTTATATAAAGTCCCATTTTCTACAGTAATAAAAACCATGACACATTTTTGATTGTCTAAATGTTGAAAGTAGGGAGAAAACCACCAACTTAAATATGGAATTAGGAAGATGATTTCACCAACTAGAGGGAGACTCTTTATTTTAAGGAGATATTGAACCACCTTTAAACTCTGTTCCGGTTACAGCTTTTGACATAAGCTGTATTCCATAACCAGAACTTCAAAGACTACTCTCTTCAGACATAACCACCAAGAAAAATTTCTGCAGATCAGTTCTCTTACTAGTGTGGGACCCTTCGCACACTATAGCAGGCGAGAGATCCAAGGGCAGCCCTTTTTGTTGCTCACTTGCTAAGTTGTGCTCAACTCTTTGTAACTCCATGAACTGCAGCACACCAGGCTTCCCTGTACTTCACTCTCTCCTGGAGTTTGTTCAAACTCATGTCCATTGAATTGGTGATGCCATCCAACCATCTCATCCTGTGTTGCCTGCTGCTTCTCCTGCCTTCAATCTTTCCCAGCATCAGGGGTCTTTTCTTATGAGTCAGCTCTTTGCATTAGGTCGTTAAAGTATTGGAACTTCAGCCTTAGCATCAATGAATATTCATGGTTGATTTCCTTTCGGATTGACTGGCTTGATCTTGTGGTCCAAGGCACTCTCAAGAGTCTTCTTCAGCTGCACAGTTCAAAAGCATCAATTCTTCGGCACTCAACCTTTTTTATGGTCCAACTCTCACATACATGACTACTGGAAAAACCATAGCTTTGACTATACATAACTTTGATCAGCAAAGTGACATCTCTGCTTTTTAATACTCTGTCTAGGCTGGTCAAAGCTTTTTTCCCAAGGGGCAAGTGTCTTTTTAATATCATGGCTGCAGTCACTGTCCTCAGTGATTTTGGAGCCCAAGAAAATCATGAAACTCAAGTCGTTCTGTAAGAGTGGACTGTTCTCTCTAGCTATACAGTAGAGTTGTGCAGAAATGAACTTACATGGCTTGCAGACTCAGTCATAGTAGTTACTGTTCACATCACATATATGACCACATATGCACATTCTAGCTCACATGCCTTTATATTTTGTCCATCCTGAGATCAAACAACTTGAGGCACAAAAGTAGAGATGGTTTCACCTGTGATCACACAGTTAAGCACATTCCTTTGCTAGGGCCTGCCATAACAAAATGCCACAGGCTAAGGCTGAAGCCACAGACATTTATTTCTCATAATTCTGCTGCCTGAAGTCACCCAGGTATCAGGTTTAGTTTTTTTCTGATGTCTCTCTCCTTGCCTTCCTGCTGTGTCTTGACATGGTCTTCCTCTGCTTATAAGGACATCACATTAAGAACTTGGATTAAGACCCACAGTAATCACCTCATTTTAATACAATTTCCTCTTTAAAGGGCCTGTCTTCAAATGCAGTCACATTGTGAGGTCCTGGAGTTTGAGGCTTCAACATGTGAGTTTTGTGGGGTGCCCAGTTTATATTAATAAAAATAGAGAAAGCAGTAACTTCCTCATCCAAGTGTGGAGAAGAGTATATGTGGTGTTGTTTCCATTCCTTACTTGCTGGCATCCTGTCTTCACACTGCCCCAGAAAGCTGATCAAACAGAGGAACCTCCATGAATTTCAAAAGGGTCTCCACCTTAGAAGATCTCTATGGAAAGTGAGGAAGACAGCGATGGGCTGAATTTATGGAGGACTTCCAACAGGAGCTCCATCATCCCCATAGCTGAACTTCCTTCAAGCCATCCGCTCAACAACCCTTATTAGAAAAATCCTGACTTCATTGGCTGAAACATCCCCAGTCAGCGTGAGGTAGGGTCATTATTCACCAGCCATGCTTGAGAGCTTTATTTGTGAGGCACTCCTGTGAGATTTTAATAAGGACCTTGTAGAGATGCTGATTGTAATGGGCCAGTAGAAAACTCTGGTTCAAAATCCAGAGATACCCAGGGGACTTGGGCTGTTTGCACTCCAAAGGTGGCAAAAGCTTTGACAGGCCCTCAGACACTCTGTTTGCAAGTGATGAGCCAGCCGCTGGAAGCATAGCCCATCAGAGGAGCAGGCAGATTTTCTGCAGTTTCAAACAGGCTTTCCCCTCCCTGGCATCACCACCAAGACGGTATGTCATGAATGTCAGCAAAGATGTTGGTACTCCGCCAGGAAAAGCAGAAGATAGTTTGTATTAAAACCTATCATCATTCTGGCTCACAGGCTGCTGCACAATGCCCACTGAAAGGTCAGGTATACTTCGTCAGAAGAAAGTGTTTTCTAAATAAGTATTCTCTCCATTAAAAATCAGTCTAAAAGCCAAGAAAATTAAATAGGCTTTGTTAAGTGAAAACGTGAAATGTTATTAAGGCTAAGACGATATTAGAGGAGGCATTTTTACCTTTAGCCTTTCACTGAAATAAATTAATGTGTCAAATAAGCCATGGAAACAAGGAGCTTTGGAAAATTAACTTTTTTGAAAAACTCCAGATTAATCAAGAGAATTTCAGAATAATGCTCCTCTAACGAATGAGATAGATTTGCTGTTGTTGATGTTACTGTTGTTTTGTTTTATTCCCATTCCACCGTGGGCTGGTGTTTTAGTAAAATGTTATATAAATGAATTATTTAAAAAATGAAGTAAAAAGCAAAGCTCAAAAATGAAAAGCCCATTTATTATATTACTAGATTAAAAAGATATTAAATTATTTTGCCAACCAAAATTTCCAGCTCTTCACTCTCAATGTCTTTATCTATCTTTTTATGTACTGGTCACAAATAATACACATGGTTGGAAAAATATGATGGCTACGATTTAAGAATAGACGACCTCAGTCCAATCAGCTCAATATCATTGTTTCAAGGAAACATAGTTTGACGACCACTATTAAAGTACAACACTAAATGTATCATGCATACCTAAACAATTCCAAAAATAATTCCCCTTAAAATACTCTCAGTTTTATAATGGTCTTTTGCATTGTATTGTTTTATGGTTTTGTTTTTGGTTGTTTCTGCTTTCATTGCAAACACATTTAAGATACCATTTCTAGTTTATTTTAAAATTTTCGTGATTTCACTGATTTCATTTGCTTTTAAAAAACAAACAAAGAAATTCTTCAATCTGAATTCAGACACCTAACAGGTTTTCATGTGTTGTGGTTTTTAAAGGCAAGAGTTGGCCTGCAAATTTGTTTAGATTCATGCATGCTAAGTTGCTTCAGTCGTG
This sequence comes from Neotragus pygmaeus, assembly GCA_006410875.1. Classification (NCBI taxonomy): domain Eukaryota; kingdom Metazoa; phylum Chordata; class Mammalia; order Artiodactyla; family Bovidae; genus Neotragus; species Neotragus pygmaeus. The sequence goes on along the minus strand of SJYV01038749.1, from coordinate 457,212 downwards.
TCTGACTCTTTGTGACCCTGTGGACCACAGCCTGCCAGGCTCCTCTGTCCATGGAATTCTCCAGGGAAGAATACTGGACTGGGTTGCCATTTCCTCCTCCAGGGCATATTTCTGATCCAGGGATCAAACCCATATTTCCTGAATCTTCTGCATTGGCAGGTAGATTCTTTATCACTAGTACCACTTGATTATGTGAGAGAAAATGAGTGATTTTATCTTACCTTCATAAACTAGTATGAAAGAATAAGTTAACAGAAGCCTGGCTGGCTGAATGCTGTGTCTAGACCTTCTAACTCCTCTGTGAATCAGAAATTGCTCCTTCAAATTTAGACCTTAGCATGACTGAGAATTCTCTACAGACAGTCTAGTTCTGACCTTAAATCCTGACTCATACTTGAATTTGGGAAGTGAGTTAGGGCTGTCCACAACCCACACCCATCAAAACAGTACAATATCCATTGCCCACAGATGCTCTGAAATGTGCCTATTTTTTGACATACCTAATAAAAAACGTACTGTGCTAAAGCCTCACTGTTTTGAATTCTGCAAAGTGCAAGGAACATTTTCCATATGCTAGCTGGAACTGGAATAGATGAGGATATGTAGTCCATTTACTGTGAATGTTTATCTACAAGGAATAGATGCAGCATCGCATTTCCAGGATAAAGAGACTATATGAAGGTTACACAATGACAAAGAGTGTGGATTGCATTGCTGAGTGAATGATTCAAGTCCCTCTGATCACATGAAACGCTGTGCACACACACCAGCACAGCAGTCCTGAAAAGCCACTGTAAAGTGGAAGATGCAAAACCAGATGAATGGCCTGGGTCCAGGGGAAGGTGGTTTACTTTCTGGCTCTTGTTCCAATGACAAGATAGAGCTCTCTGCCCAGAGCAGTGCTCGGAAACTGATGGAGATGAGTTGCAACTGCTCCAGGGCTTCAGATCATCTTTCTGTGTTTAGTTCGCTTCATTCCACCCGCCTTGAGCAGGGGCTTTGTCTCACGGGGCTGTGGTTTAGATTTGAGCTCTGTCTTTGTGATTGCTGCTCTGCTAAAAGGAAAGTCAGAATGGAAAATTGTGAAGAATTGTGTTTGGCAAGAATCTAGAAAGGGCGTGTAATCTGTTTTCTGCTTTTGTTTTGTAAGATGGCAGCAAAATGCCCCTCCATGCAGACAGAAGTTCTTCCTCTTGCTCTCTGGGCTTCCTTTACAGGGCTTCCTGGGCCAGGATGAATGTCTCTAGGTGATGTGCAAGTGGGGCAGGGGCAATGGAAGCCAGAAATACAAGATAAACATAACTTACTGTCCTATCTCTTTGGAGCACCAGGGTAAGGAAATCTAAATGTTATTTCATGGTAAAATAAATACAGAGATATTAAGAGGTAGAATGCAAGTTGCACGTACCATAAGATAAACACAGTAGGATTAAAACTTCAAGCTTCTTTCATAAGCTACTTATGTTTCTACTTTTCCCCTAGAACTCTCAGGATGTGTCTTCATTTTTGCTCTGCAGACAGGGGTGTATGCTGAAAGATCTGAACATTTCTGCTCCAGAAAGGCTCACTTCAGCCCTGGAGAGATGACTGTGGCTATGGCTCAGACAGTACAGAATCTACCTGACAGTGCAGGAGATACACATTCGATCCCTGGGTCAGGAAGATCCCCTGGAGAAGGGAATGGTTATCTACTCCAGTATTCTTGCCTGGAGAATTCCACAGACAGAGGAGCCTGGTGGACTACAGTCCATGGTGTCGCAAAGAGTCAGACATGACTAACACTTTGACTTTTCACACACATAAAAGGCATGGTCCTCTGCAAATGAGGGCTTGTAACTTTAATTCCTGAAGCAGTTTTATTTTGACCTTGGTGCATACCTGGCCTTCCTGTCCCAAGATTCCAATCCCATCATACATGATACCAACAAGATCCTGGCCATCATCTCTCTATTACTTCTACTTCATGCCTTATTGAATTCTCTCCAGGCTTTTTTTCATATCCAGTGCCTTAATCTGCTTGGGTTGCTGTAACAAAACACTACAGGCTGGGTGGTAACAACAAAAATGTATTTTTCACAGTAACAGAGGCTGGAAAGTGCGAGATCAAGGGGCTGGCTGATACAGCTCTTGGGGGAAGTTCTCATCTTGCAAGAAGGCTTGCAGATGGTTACCATTTTGCTGTGTCCTCACATGGTGGAGAGAGAAGTCGGGGAGAGAGAGCTCTTTCTGTTCTCACAAGGCCACAATCCTAGAGGGTTAAGGCTCCAGTCTTAAGACCTCATTGAACCTTAAATACTTTCTGCAGACCTGATCACCAAATGCAGTCACATTGGTGGTTAGAGCTTCAACAGACGAATTATATNATTTCTTTGGGAGGAACGATGCTAAAGCTGAAACTCCAGTTGGCTTGTCATGCGAAGAGTTGACTTATTGGAAAAGACCCTGATGCTGGGAGGGATTGGGGGCAGGAGGAGAAGGGGACGACTGAGGATGAGATGGCTGGATGGCATCACGGACCCGATGGACGTGAGTTTGAGTGAACTCCGAGAGATGGTCATGAACAGGGAGGCCTGGTATGCTGTAATTCATGGGGTTGCAAAGAGTCGGACACGACTGAGCGACTGAACTGAACTGAGTCGCAGTGGTGATAAGATGCTGAGGAAGCAGGAGGTAAGAGAATGTTATCAAGAGTTCAGAGTTGCAAAGGAACAAGAACAGGATCTCTAGTGAATGGAAGCCAAGGAGGGAATCACAATAACACAGCCATTGTTTTGGAAGAAGAAGTCATTAATTCCTTAAGGAACTCTAAAAGTACAGTTGGGGTATCCTTACTGGGGCTCTATGGCTGGGTACATCCAAAGGATGGATACACTAGCTTAATCCTGGAAACGGACAGACCTCCTGCTTTTTTCCAACCCACCTTGTGCCTGCAATGGACTCACTGGTAACCCATGACATCATGGTAAATACGTGTTTCAACAGAGCTTGACTAATTCTCAAGCTGCTAATTATCTGATAGGAGAAATATGAAAGAGCAGAATGGCAGATTTCAGAGAACATTTTGTTCCAGAACCCCAAAGCCATTAATGATTTGCCCTGCTTTTTTCTGTTCCTTTATGTAAATGTAAATCCCTTAAGAGAAGAAGAATGTCTATTCCTTAATGTGTACCCAAATATAATTTTATGGAAGTAGCTCTTATGGGATTCAGAGCAATTCAAATACTCTCTAATTCACTCACTGGCTTTGGGCTATAAGGTACTTAACTTCTCTGCTCATTTGTTTTCTCACCTATAAATTTAAACCAAAGGTGGGAGGTTTAAGGAGGTGTCCCATATGATAAGTCGCATGTACCACTTGCTGCACAGAAAGATAACGCTCTTCCTCCCCTCCCACCTTCCATTTCCTTTAAGTTTCTCAAAACGTCCTCATCATAAAGGCCAGAATAAGGGTCCTTGTAGTCTCTTTGTTTATACATTTCTGATTAAAGAAAAATGCTCCAAAAACTGAAATGCCTCATGAATGCCATGGTGCTTCATCAGAGAATGTAGTGGTTGCATTTGAGCCAACAGATAGTTACTGGGCATCTTCTCTGGGCCAGATGGTACACTAGAGATTGTGGAGATGAATGCAGCCATGAAATAGAATATCTGTTTTAAAAAACTCACAATCAATAAAGGAAAAGGAAGACACATATTATAAATGANTAAAGGCCAGAATAAAGGTCCTTGTAGTCTCTTTGTTTATACATTTCTGATTAAAGAAAAATGCTCCCAAAACTGAAATGCCTCATGAATGCCATGGTGCCTCATCAGAGAATGTAGTGGTTGCATTTGAGCCAACAGATAGTTACTGGGCATCTTCTCTGGGCCAGGTGGTACACTAGAGATTGTGGAGATGAATGCAGCCTTGAAATAGAATATCTGTTTTAAAAAACTCACAATCAATAAAGGAAAAGGAAGACACATATTATAAATGAAAAAAGGACCAAAAAGAAGGACAGGCTGAAGGAACAAAGCCAAATAAGTCATGCTCAGCCATACTGAAGCCTGAGGTAAAATGAAAAATCAGTAATACAGAACCTGCTTGATGTAAAGCCTTGATTAAAAAAAAAATAATTGACTTTTTGCATTGATTTTACTTTTTAAAATATTGTATTAAAATAGTATTTATCTTGATTATTGAGGTTTTTTCCCCTTAGGTTTTATACATCTGACCTAGAATGTTATGGACAGAATTGTGTTCATTCAAAATTTACCTGTTGAAGTTTTAACCCCCAATGTGACAGTCTTTGGAGATAGGGCTTTTAAGGAAGTAATTAAAGTTAAGTGAGGTCAAAAGGTGGGTCTCTAAATCAACAGAATTAGTGTCCTTAGAAGAAGAGGATGAGATACCAAGAAAATGTAACGTTGCTGTAAGGAGGGACCATGTATAAGCCAAGGAAAATGGCCTCAGGAGAAACCAACTCATCTGGAACCTTAATCTTGGACTTGTAGCTTCCAGAACTGTGATAAATAGGTTTCTGTTCTTTAAGCATTTCAGTCAGTGGGTATTTTATTATGAAAACCCTAGCACACTAATACAGAAGCTAAGGAGAGATGTCACGAATGAAGTCATTTGAGTAGTCTTAAAGGATTGAAAGAGTCTGGCTAGTCAGCAGATAAAGATAATTCTGAGAATTTTAAGCATGGAAGAGAATTGGTAAAGAGATCTTTGAGGCAGAGGTAATGTCTTTGATGGAAACTGTCTGCCAGATTTATCAGTATATAGAGTCAGGCAGACACCAGAGCTGAATTGAGCTCTGACAGAAACTTAACTCTAATGCCTGTGTTTGCAAGTCTTGTGAGCTAAGAAATCTTTATATTTTTAAGTTGTTTTAAAGAAAATAAAAAGAATATTGCTTGAATGTGTGAAAGTTACATGAAATTCAAATTTCTGAATCCAAAAATGAAGTTTTACTGGAACACAGTCCTGCTCTCTCATTCAAGTATTGTCTATGAGTGCTTTTATGCTATAACAGAGTTGAGTGTTTGTCAAAGAGACCATATGGCCCACATGCCTAAAATATCTGCTGTCTGACCTTTTACAGAAAAAGAGTATCATCACCTGAATGAGATCTCTTCCTTCCAGCACCCACCCCTACCGTAAATGCGTATTTATTCTTAAAAAAGAGAGAGAATGATACTGGGAGAGAGACAGAGCATGAAGGAAGGGAAGAAGAGGAAGAGAATAAGAAATCATGGCATATGTAGATATGCAGACATCAGAATATTACTCAGCCATGTAAAAGAATGGAACAATGCCATCTATGCCAACGTGAATGGACCTTGAGATGATCATACTAAGAGAAGTATGTCAGAAAGAAAGAGAGAATTACTATTGATAACACTCATATGTGGAATCTAAAAAATGATATGAAAGAACCTATTGACAAAACAGAAGCATGCTCACAGACATAGAAAACAAACTTATGGTTATCAAAGGGCAAAGGGAGTAGGGGAGGGATAAACTAAGAATTTAGGGTTAGCAGATACAAATTACTGTATATAAAAGAGATAAACAACAAGGTCCTGCGTATAACATAGGAGACTATGTTCCATATCCTGTAATCAACCATAATGGAAAAGAATATGAAGAACTACATACATAATCGAATCACTTTGCTGTATAGCAAAAACCTACACAACACTGTAAATCAATTAGACTTCCATAGTTTTTTAAAAGGTGCATATCTCTTTAAATTTCCCCAACACCCCATAAGTATAAGGACCCCACCCCACGGTGTGTGCTCAGTCATGTCTGACTTTTTGTGACCTTATTTTTGCAACCCTATAGACTGTAGCTCGCCAGGCTCCTCTGTCCATGGGATTTCCCAGGCAAGAATACTGTAGTGGGTTGCCATTTCCTTCTCCAGGGGATCATTCTGACCCAGGGACTAAACCCATGTCTCCTGCGCCTCCTGCACCTCCTGCATTGGCACCGAGCCACCTGAGAAGACCAAGTATAACGGCAAGAGCCCTTAATTTAGCAGTGACAAACGTGAGTCTGGAGCCAGGCTGTTCTGAAAGCTTGTCATATTATAGTCCCGACAGCACCGCTGTACAAGCTGCTCTGATCAGCCACCAACTCTGCTACAGTTCTTTCCTAAATCAAATGGGAGACACACGCTCACTTTGTTACAATGCAGATCTCATTATACCAGAGCACACTTAGTAAACTGTCTTGGACAAATGCCTCATTTGCCTGCTGTAATGGAGGATTTGGCCTACCCATGTTCATTAAATCTCCATGTCCCAGTTGACACTCCACAGCTGAAATCACCCATAAACAAATTTATAGGAGAATCATTAAGACTGAATCAGTTCTCACTTTGTAGGGATGTTTTAGAGAAATGAAAGCACAGCTAGGTCCAAATTTGGAGTAATGACAAACCTTGTATCTAAGCAAATCCATTTTTCCAAGAGAATAAACATGACGCACTTCTATGAGGTGGTTCTCTTAGAGCATTCTTTGCATAAATCATAGGTCCCCCATCAGGTAGTGAAAGCATTACTTTGTAGACCATTGAGGCAATTGCTTTTCTTCACATCCCCACACTGGATCTGTCAAGGTGGCTTCAGCTCAGCCTTGACTGCTACCAACAACCCCAGTCTTTGTCAGCTTTATTTCCATGGAACACACCAGCATATGCATTTTTTGACATGTGATCTTAAAATAATCACTAGTATCTCTAAGGAAAAGGTAAAGTTTGGAAAGACTAAGGGCAATTGAATCAGAAAAACCTGCATGTAACCCTGTTTGGCCATTTACTAGCCTTGAGGTTTCCGGCAAGTTACCCAATTTCTCTGGGACTGCTTTCCCATAAATAAAATAAGGTTGAAAATCATAGCCTCTTCATTTTGCTGTAAGGATTCAATGAAATAATGTAAGTAATCCTCTTAGCTCTGTGCCATGCACACCACTGGCATGCCCATGTTACTTTTATTTGACGCTGTTTTGGAAATTCTATGCATCAAAATAAAAATTGGTGTCCCCTGGATCTGAAATATAGCACAAACTCTATGACTTTTAGGAAAGATCCTTCTGTACCCAGCAATTTAAACAATTTTAACATAATGAAAAGAAAAAGCATGAAATAATTCATATTACTTTAGGTACATGCACAGATATTATTATGTTAAAAAGGAGAAGAAATAAATGTGGAATGTTTACAGTGCATTGGTTTGGGCTCAATTCTCTGAGTGATAGTGTTTTTTAAGGTTCTTTTTTGGGGGCAAGTTTAAAGAAGAGAATGCAATGTTGAGATAACTAGTATATTCCCTCAATTTTCAGAAGCTGTGAGGCCCTCCAAAGATAAATATATAAATAAATTATTTAAAAAAATATATATATATATAAAATGTTTCTTTTTTTTTTTTTTTTAATCTGTGGAAGGGGAAATTAAACAACNCATTTCACACTAGTCAGAATGGCTGTGATCCAAAAGTCTACAAGCAATAAATGCTGGAGAGGGTGTGGAGGAAATGGGATTTGTTTTCTAGCAGCCCACTGCAAACCTCTCTAGTTCATTTCTCTGTGATACCAGGGAGATTTCCATACTCACATTCTCTTCCTATGGCCTATTCAATTCTTCTTGTGCAGGATTTAGAGGAGAGTGGAAAAGTAGGACTAGTCTCAGCATGTACACACATCTTTCCACACACAAGACTGAACCAGGAGACCATCAGAGACCACATGACTTTACAGCAGGAAGGAAACTGAAATAGCATCAAATCCAGCACTAGATCCTCTGAAGCAAGTCCATTCCCTCTCCCAAGGCCAATTCATATGGGTATAAAAGTCCTAGATTTGGTCCACAATTTTAGGCAATGTTAATCCATAACTTGCCTTCAAGGCCCGTGAATCTTAGAGGGAAGAATTTTTCATGGATAGGAAGGAATGGGAAGAGACAACAATGGGAGGAAAATAAGATTTTTCTTTGATCCACAGACTTCCCAAAATCTTTTATAAAGGACAAAAACTTGCTGGAAAATGTACTGTATTCTTAGCAATTGGTTAATGTTTTCAGAAAATCATGAAGGTAAGTAATTTGCTTCCAAGTAAAATCCATCATTTCCACATACAATGTATTGGTTAGCATATCCAGGGTTTGTGCTATCTTCTTGGTATGCTGCATTTATTTTAGCTGAAAGATATTTCAAACATAAACTCTAGGTAACTCAATGATTGCTTCTGCTGAAAAGATTAAAAAAAGAAAAGTTTTGTAGCAAGGACATAATAATCCATGCATAGTATAAATCAGTATACTCATTTTAGTAGATACATGAAGGTAATTGTTACAAGTTGCTGTTGTTGTTCAGTTGCTAATTCATGCCCGGGTCTTTGGGACCCCATGTCCTGCAGCATAACAGTACATTTGTCTTAAATAAATTTTTGAAATTTCAAAAACAAGGTAAATGNTACTCATTTTAGTAGATACATGAAGGTAATTGTTACAAGTTGCTGTTGTTGTTCAGTTGCTAATTCATGCCCGGGTCTTTGGGACCCCATGTCCTGCAGCATAACAGTACATTTGTCTTAAATAAATTTTTGAAATTTCAAAAACAAGGTAAATGTTAAATATTAAATATAATTTTTCTGATGTGAAATGTTCTGAGGGTATTGAAATTTCATGCTTATGAAGCAATATGGAAAATAGTATGAAAAAGGAATGAGCCAATTGTATGTACAGGATGGTTACTAATAAAATGAGACATGTGATAATGAAGGAAAATTGGAGAAAACTTCTATGTATTATGGAATACATAACAGGGAACTATTTCTGTATTCTTTCCTATCTACTAATTTTCCTGTGACATGATTTTGCCTCTTATAAAATGAAACAAAGATGTTTTAAAACTAACCAGGTTGAGCAGGGACACTAAATTTGTATCTAGTCATTAAGTCAAACAACAGCTACTAACCAGCTATTCTGTCCCAAATCCTAGAGAAGTACATTTAAGTGCTCTGAGTCTTTTTTTTTTTTTTTACTTTATTTTACTTTACAATCCTCTATTGGCTTTGCCATACATCGACATGAATCCACCACAGGTGTACAGTGTGTGCTCAGTAACTCAGCTGTATCCAACTATCTGTGACTCTTTGAACTCTTGCCACTCAAGATCCTCTGTCTATGGGACTTTTCAGGCAAGAATATTGGAATGGGGTGCTATTTCCTCCTCCAGGGATTTTCCTGACCTAGGGAATGAATTCACTGTCTCCTGTGTCTCCTGCAGTGCAGGTGGATTCTGTACCACTGAGCGATCGGGTAAGCCCCTGACTCCTTCGTTTTCAGAAAACTCTTTGGAGAAGAAAAAGTTATTTCTTGTTTGTAGATGAGGAAACCTAGACTCTGAGTAAATCACAAACCCAGCAAAAGACAGAATTGGCAAGGATCCATGCTCCTTTTTATTCTACCATATTTTTCAAGTTTTTGAAACCTAGTGCTATATTACTTTGCAATTAAGAGCAATGGGTTGGACTCTCCTTGTGGTCCAATAGTTAGGAATCCACCTGCCAATGCATGGGACATGGGTTTGATCCCCGCTCTGCGATGATTTCATATGCTGCTGAGCAACTAAGCCCTCTCTGAAACCTAGAGTCCATGCTCTGCAACAAGAGAAACCACTGCAATGAGAAGTCCTCATACCACAACTGGAGACTAGCCCCTTGCTTGCCACAAGTAGAGAAAGTTCACATGCTGTGATAAAGACCTAGTGCAGCCAAATAAATAAATAAATACTCAGTGTGACTCTATTACCTATAGAGCAACACTGATGGTACCAGTGGAGGAAAGTGTCGAGGGTGGTAGAGGGCAGTGGTGGGGACACTGAGTACCTTATCCTTATTTGTTTCCTCTGATATCATTCACTAATATCACATTTCCTCTAATATCAGTCCCTTGGACTGCAAGGAGATCAAACCAGTCAATCCTGAAGGAAATCGGTCCTGAGTATTCATTGGAAAGACTGATGCTGAAGCTCCAATACTCTGACCACCTGATGTGAAGAAGTGACTCATTGGAAAAGATCCTGATGCTGGGAAAGATTGAAGACAGGAGGAGAAAAGGATGACAGAGGATGAGATGGTTGGATGGCATCACCAACGTGATGGACATGAGTTTGAGTAGGCTCCAGGAGTTGGTGATGGACAGGGAAGCCTGGTGTGCTGCAGTCCATGGGGTCACAAAGAGTTGGGCACGACTGAGTGAATGAACTGAACTGAATATCATTCACTAACTCAAGATACATTAACATCTAATAGAAAAACTGTAACAAAGAAGCACAAATCTGATTTCATACTCTTCTTTGTCTGCTAGCTCTAACCCTTATGTTCTATTGCCTGTGTTCTATTGCCATGCTGGCTGTGCACCTCTGCAAAAGAACCTTGCCTGTAGCCTGAAATATGCATGGTGGCACACTTTCAAGGCTCTGCCCTACAGGCTTGACCTTTAAAGGTAAAACACTGCCATTCATAGAGAGATAAAAAGCCTCAGACTAGAAAATGACAATTGTCTTATCAATAGGAACATGGTGACCACACCTACATGTACAGCAGCAAGAACAAAGAATTCCAGCACCCAGAAGTTTACAACAACCAGCAACTCCTCCCTCCCCTTTAAGGATAGAAGAAGCCTGAATTCCAACAGAGGTAACATGGTTCTTTGGGACAGGGGTCCATCATCTGGGTCTCGGAGCTTTCTGAACAAGGCTGCAATTCTTTGCCCCAACACCTCCTTTCTTGATTTATGGACCTGTCATGCTGAGGAGCAGTACAAGCTTGAACTTGGTAACAAACAACAATTTTAAAAGATCATACAAAATTTGACATTATAGTAAGGATGTAGTTCTTGTCTCAGTGGAATCTTTTTGTATGTTTTTCCCTTCTGTTTCCTGAGATGGAAAGAGGGAGAACAGTAAAGAAACTCAATGGATTAAACACTGTGTGTGTGTGTGTGTGTGTGTGTGTGTGTGTGTGTACCAGGAAGGTTAAGAGTTTCAATATTTAATAGGTTTGTGGAGTGATAAAATAGTTTGATAATCAATTGATAACTTTTGAAGAGGAATTTTTTAAAGTCATTTTCAGAGAAAAGTCTGCACAATACTATGACTATATCCACATTTATATAATGCAATATACAATGTGTAACTTTATTCATAAATCAACACATTTACAGTGTAATTGTGAGGAAGGGGCATACCCAGATAGCATTCTAATCGTTTGATAACTTTTGAAGAGGAGTTTTTTTAAAGTCCTTTTCAAAGAAAGGTCTGCACAATACTATGACTATAATCACATTTATATAATGCAATATAAAATGTGTAACTTTATTCATAAATCAACACATTTACAGCTTAATTGTGAGGAAGGTGCATAACCAGATGGCATTCTGACTCACTTATTTAAAGGCCAAAATGTATTTGTAAGGGACAGGGACCATAAGAGTATGTAACCTCTAAAGGGGGAAAAACACCAAAATTTAAAAATTGTCATCATTCATCTTATCCTTTATTTGTCCCTGTGCTTTTCATTTTTTTTTCCTCCTGGTATTTTCCACAGCAGAGTATTTAGAGACCAGGATTTGGAGAATTTAAAAGGCTTTGTGCAAAATGAAGCAGGCACCATCCTGTGTCTATCTTTCATACCATACTCTTTGTAGGACTAAAAAAATATGGAGAAAGCTTAAAATAGCTGACATTCAACAGTGATGCTACCTAAATCTAACCTGTGCTTCCCCAGGGAGGACAAAAGGGGGGGAAAAGCACAGGAACAAAGGCATCAGTGAGTATTTTACCATAGGATAGCTATTTAATTGAAAACTATAGCCTATTTTTGTGACTCCCATGGATAACTGACATACAAACTTGTCTAGCCTCATTCTTCTCTCATAATAGTGACCTGCTGAAGCATCACGGTCTGGCTAGAACATATGTACCCACCACTTCCATTTATATTTGAGAAATTATCTATCTCTCACTACAGTTTCCCCATTTAAATAAATTGCACATGTGACTTGTTCTTCCTTATTGTTCCATATTTCACTCTGGAGGTCATCACTCTTCATCCTTGAGCATCCATTGGCAAAGCTCTCTGTCTCACCTTGTTGACTACTTCATAAGTCATCAGCATGAATCAGTTTACGATTGATTTGGGGTGGTTCTGGTTGCAGGATATTAATATTTGCTTCCCATCCTGGCCCCTCAATTTCTTTGCAGCTGCAATGTTGGGCTGAATGCATTATGTGGGCCAAAAGCACCTCCAGGAATCGGCATCGTGGGTGGAAACACAAAGAGGCCAAAGCCAGGAGAGCTTTACCTCAGAGTCTAAAGGCTTTTCAAACAGCTTCTGTCTTCTAAATTCAGGTCCTTTCCATGGCTTTATTCAGAGCATTTTCAGGACTGATGTGAAACCAGACACAGTCGATATTTTCTGAGATTATTTCTAGACTGCTTTGCCCATAGAGCAAGATAATGTGATCTGAACCATGGACTGAGAGGTTCCTCAGAGCCTGGTAGGCTACAGTCCATGGGGTCGCAAAGAGTTGGACACGACTGAGTAACTTGCTTGCTTGCTTGAACTTGCTTTCCCACAAAATTATTAATGACACACTCTATATGTGTAGATAAACTGTGTGTAGGGGTCCTATAAGTCTAAGTCTACATTCTTTTGAGAAGGCAATGGCACCCCACTCCAGTACTCTTCCCTGGAAAATTCCATGGACACTGGAGCCTGGTAGGCTGCAGTCCATGGGGTTGCTAAGAGTTGGGCATGACTGAGTGACTTCACTTTCACTTTTCAATCTCATGCATTGGGGAAGGAAATGGCAACCCACTCCAGTGTTCTTGCCTGGAAAATCCCCAGGGCAGGGGAGCCTCGTGCGCTGCCATCTATGGGATCTCACAGAGTCGGACACGACTGAAGCGACTTAGCAGCATGTTCNTCAATCTCATGCATTGGGGAAGGAAATGGCAACCCACTCCAGTGTTCTTGCCTGGAAAATCCCCAGGGCAGGGGAGCCTCATGCGCTGCCATCTATGGGATCTCACAGAGTCGGACACGACTGAAGCGACTTAGCAGCATGTTCTTTTTAAACACTTAGTTCAGAGCCTTGGGGAGCTACAGTACCAGTCACTGAGAGAATAAATCACTCAAAAGTCATTTCTACCTACCTTAAATGGTTGTTTATAGATCTTGTTTATTTGTCTATTTAAATAAGGCTCTTCACCATTTGACCTGAATGGCACGCAGGGTGCTCAGTCCATCTCCATTTATACTTGTGCTCCAACTAAGCACAGCCCAAACATATCCCCCTTTAACCTGTGTCCAAGAGAATGTTCTGCCAAACGAACAAACACAAGCATAATATATTTGTCAGATATGTTGAATGCTATATATCTTTCTCTTGGAGGTTAATAGGAACACCATCATATTTAAAATGTGTACATACATGCATATATACATACTCAATTTTTATATAACATCTATAAACAAAAAAGATCTTCATGACCCAGATAATCACAATGGTGTGATCACTCACCTAGAGCCAGACATCCTGNGTACATCCCTTTATGAAATACATGGTTGTGTCATGTTGATACAGGAGAGGCATCATGGAAACAAATCCCTCCTCAGATTGCTCTTGGTGCTCAGTTATAGAGCACATCTTTAAGATCTTTATCATTTTATGGAGAACCATCTTGTCCTTTTCATTGATGCTTAGTGTTACATAAGACGACAGAATTGTAGGTTCTTAGCCATTCTCCTTGTAGGGGCTGTTAGGGAGGTTCCCTGTTTTTCCTTTCTTCTTTCTGTTACTGGGAAGGTCATTACAAGGATGACTGTCTTGGTCTTTGTTTTCTGTTTTCTCAGTGTCTTTCCCTGAAGTGGAATTGCACACTCACAATTGTAATGATAATTCCAGATTGTTTTCTAAAGGAGGGTCAGGCCTCTGACCCAGGGGCCCACACTGCCCCTGGAGAAGGGGGAGACACTCTGCCTGTCTGGGTGCCCGTTTTCTGCCTTGAGAAATCGGATTTCACCGTTTTCTTAGTCTCAACCTTCCTTGAACTGTTAGCAGATGCTGGATCTATGTTCAGCACTTTCCTTTAATTACATTCATCTGAGTCTCTCATCTATAAAATGGGCATAATGATAGTGATGGTTATTAGCTCATTTGCCAGGAAGTACTCTAGTATTGTGGTGTGAATACACTTGGACCATGAAGGCAAATTGTTTATGTTGGAAGTAGGTTGAGCTAAGAAGTGACTTTACCTCTTTGAGCCTGTCTCCTGCAGTACCTAAATGAAAATGGTGGGGAAAAAAGGTAAGACTCAGGTCCTTTTTATCCCCTGAGGATACTCAGAGGCCTGCTCTGTGGAGCTGTCCGTAGTTGCCATCCTCTTCTCAGTATAATGGGGCTTGGAGACAGGCACACCAGATGACCACAGGGACACTTGCCCCCGTGCTAGGCTTTGACTCCCTGGTCTCAACCCAGCTCACCTCACCTGAGCCCAGAAGAACCCCTCAGAACTGTCTTCATGAGATGAGACAATCCCCTCCAGGCTCAGACCAACCAGGTGTCACAGATGCCTGGTGCTTTCCATGGTCTTCGCGTGAGGTCGGAGCCTGCCCTCTGGTGGCCGCTTCCAGAAGTGCAGTACAAAGACAGACATGGAGCCTTTCGGAGGGGGTTTGGCCATGTGGGTCCCACTCAGCATCCTCTCCTCCTTCCCCAAAGCACCCTAAAAATGACATAAGGGAGCCCCAGTTTGCCTTCCTTCAGCATCTGGGGATTTCCTTCCTTCACTGGGCACTCAAGGTGAGTGAGCCTCACAGCTCAGTTCTGAGACAAAGCCCTCTGGAACAAAATCAAGCTCTACAGTGCTGGCATTTTCACTATGCACTGTGTGCAGAGCTAGCGTGCTGCAGTTCATGGGGTCACAAAGAATCGGACACGACTGAGCGACTGAACTGAACTGAGCTGAGAGCCCTCGGCAGGCGTCATTTATGTCTTTTGACCCCTCAGAATCACTCTGAAGAAGTAGGCTGTTATGTCCGTTGTACAGATGAGGAAACTGGGGCTCAGGTTAAATGAGCTGGCTCAAGGCCTCCCAGCTCGTCAGGCCTGTGGCATTTCAGAACCTGTGCAGCTCGGCCCTCCACCCAGCTCTGCCCTGAGGAGGGGCTGAGGGAGCCCCAGTGCCGGGCAGCCTCTGACTTTCTCCAATTCTCTCTCTCTGTCTCTCTTAGATTTTGTGGGCTCTACAGTAAGCTCTGTGTTGCGGCCAGGGGGTGATGTCTCCGGATGGGGAGTCCTCCCATGTCCTGTTGCGCACACACAGGGACCCTGAAGGTCGGAATCACAGCCCAGGAGTTGATCTGCCCTCAGCTTGTCCTGTCTCCTGCCCTCTCATCCCTCCATTCACGCTCCGAGGGAAGACCCCCATCTTGGACTCACCTCACCTGCTATCTGCCTGAAAACTCTGGGCTTTGAAGAGAGGTTGGGGCTGACATGCAGCCTGGGGAAGGGGAGAGGCCCTGCAGACCCTGGGGGTCTGCACTTCCTTCAGCTGACCTAAGGGAGCTGGCCCCCAGCCCCTGGCCTCCTTCTCCTCTTCAGCCTGGCCGGGGCCCTGCTGAGTCTCTGGGGAAAGAGGCGCTGTGGCTTCCCACCAGTCTCCCCCAGTCTGGAGGGTTGCGGTCTGGCTCCATCCTCACCTCCTCTGGTCCCCACCTCCTGCAGAAACTCATTCAAGATACTGCTCCAGGGCAGACCGGACTCTTTCCTTTTTTCTTTTTTTGCCAACAACGGTTCCATCCTCTCCTCACAGAGCTCCAGGCACCACCGGCCTCCCCGAGGCCCCTCTGCTCCAGCCTGCTTCCAGCTCTCCTGAAGGAATCCGAGCTGCACCAAGGGAGAAAGCACAGGGCCTCCGGGTCTGCTGTTGGGGCCCTGTCAGCGCGGACTCTGAGCCAAGACAGGCCACTCCTGAGGCCGCGCTCAGACTCCTGTCTTGGTGTGGGGCTGAAAGTGGCTCAGCCTGAGGCTGGCCGTCTCCTCCCTGCGCGGACGGCTCACCAGGGACTGGACCTTGACCCTGGCCTGTTTTGTACAGCATAGACTTCTTGGCCCTGTTGTCAGGGTTGGGGGTTGGGGGAGAGGCCCATGAGTGGGGAATTAGGGGACGCCTCACCCCTCTGCCCCATCTCATGTTGTCCCCCCAACCCCCTTCTGCCAAGGGCAGAGACTGTCTTGCCTCTTTGATACTTTTCTGCATAACTTGAACTTGCAGGTCACCTCTGAACAGGGTACCCCCTGTCCCCATCCCCGGGCCTTGTAACCCCATCCCCACCTCTTCCTTCTCCCTGCCCACCTCTCGCCTTGCGGTTTGCCCACGGTCTCAAACCCAGTGGGCACGCTTGGAGCCGAGGCATGAGTGAATGTGTGTGAGTGCGTGTGTGTGTGCGTGTGTGTGTGTGGGGGGCAGATGAAGGGTCTTCTCTCTCCTCCCTGCCCCCGGGAGCACAGGATGGAGACGATAGGTGTGCCTGACCTCCCGTCACTGCCTGGGGGTCCTGGTGGTAGAGCCATCTGGCCTGGCGTGTGGATGGCCCCCTCCAGCCCCGCACCGGGTGGCCGGTTAGCTTCATCTTGTGTGCCTACTTCTGTCTCCAGGTACCTGCTGCCTGGCCCACTGTGGAGGGGCAGCAGGAGGCCCCTGCAGGCTCAGTTGGGAAGCACGTGGTCACCATGTCATGTGAGGCCGAAGGAGAGGAAAGCAGCGAGCACCATGTGTTCACAACCCTGTGTTCATTTCCCCTGGACCTGGACCTGAGAGTTAGGGTTGCCAAGAGAGACCCTAGAAATCCTCTGCCCGAGTCCCCCAGCTGGACCCTAACTGGAATCACATGCTCGGTTCTGGGAGGATTCCTGAAACCTGGAACGTGCTCAGTCCTGATCCCTGCCCTCTCTACTCCCTCCTCCTGGGCAAACACCCCCCCACCCCNCATCCATCTCATTAGAACTGATTCAAATTTATTCTTTTTAATGGCAGAGTAATACTCCATTGTGTATATATGCCACAGCTTGCTTATCCATTCATCTGTTGATGGACATCTAGGTTGTTTCCATGTCCTGGCTATTATAAACAGTGCTGCGATGAACATTGGGGTACATGTGTCTCTTTCAATTCTGGTTTCCTTGGTGTGTATGCCCAGCAGTGGGATTGCTGGGTCATAAGGCAGTTCTATCTTTAAAACCTACTTATGGTTACAAGGGGGAAAGTGAGGGGAGATGAATCAATTGGGAGAATTGGGGTTGGCATATACACACTGCTGTATGTTAAAAAGACAGCTAATTAGAACCTACTGTATAGCAAGCACAAGGAACTCTACTCAGTACTCTGTAATGACCTATATGGGAAAAGAATCCTAAAAAGAATGGATATATGTATATGTATAACTGATTTACTTGCTGTTCACCTGAAACTGATACAATCAAAGTTTGTATTTACTTTGTGTCAAGGTGAAAGTTTGATATATCTTAATAAGGTTGTTAAATACTCTTGTTTCATTCTAACCTTGAAATAGATGACCATTTTATTGTTTTTAATTATTGATCATTTCTGTTCTTTTTTGCATTTTTCAGTCCTGTGCCCAAGGATCGAGATAAATTTTATTTCAAATTAAAACAAGGAATAGAGAAGAAAGTTGTGATTACAGTGCAGCAACTTTCTAACAAAGAATTAGCTATTGAAAGGTAAGCAGCTTGCTCCTAGGTACTATCCAAAACTTGTATTGACATTGTTATTGTTTCAAGAGACATCCTATTGAATCTCTGCTCCTTTACTGTCTGGCTTTTCACCATGTTTCAGTTTCTCCATTCAAAAATGAGAATGAGAATAATAATGTTTTCTCCACTTAACTAAGTTAGATGTAACTGATTCATTGAAAATCTCAATTGATGGGGATAAATAAACATGAAATGGCTTTATTTTTTCAATAGTAACTGTTTCAATCCAATTTGGGCTTTTTCTTTCTCTTCCTTATTTACATATATGACAGACACCTTCCCTTCTTAATCATTTTTGATTATTAAAAAGTCCATTTATTTACTGAGATTTTAGAATCTTTAAGAAATTTGTATTTTAAATATTATAAACACACCCATACATACATACACATGGGTGTGCATGCATTTCTATATTTATTTCTGTGTTTAATTTTTGTTAGCAGTAGATACAGCAATGTGTTAAACTTTTTATTTGGAAAAAAATTCAAATTTACAGTAGAGTTAAAGCAATGAAATTAGTACAGAGAATACATGTATACTCGGAATCACCTACTAATAAAGTTTTATCCCATTTGCTTTCTAAATGTTTTCAGTCTATGTCTCAATCTTTCCTTCCTTACAGACACTCATAGGCACATACACATACACACACACATACCCACACCAAAAAACATGATTGTTTTTCTGAACAATTGAAGAGTAAGTTGTATATACCATGATGCTTTTCCCTTGTCTACTTTGTTAGGAAATGTGTCTCCTAGGAAAACTATGGGTAGGGCTATCTTTTACGTAACCACATTACATATATCAACTTCAGTAAACTTATTTTCCATACAATACTTTTTATCTAATCTACTATTTGTCTCTGATTTTGCCAGTGAACCCAATAATATCCTTTCCCCCCCATCCAGTTTGGGATTCACATTAGGGTCAGATACTGTGTTTAGCTGCCATATGTCTTTAGTTTTCTTTAATTTTGAAAGATTTCCAGAGTCTTTGTCTTAAAACATGGACATTATTGAAGAATACATCTCTTTTCCCTCTTGTTAATATGACATTGCTCAGTTTGGATTTATCTAATATTTCCTCATGATTCAGTCAGTTCAGTTCAGTTGCTCAGTCGTGTCCTACTCTTTAAGACCCCGTGAATCACAGCACGCCAGGCCTCCCTGTCCATCACCAACTTCCAGAGTTCACTCAAACTCATGTCCATTNCCAGGCTCCTCTGTCCACAGGATTCTCCAGGCAAGAATACTGGAGTGGGTTGCCATTTCCTTCTCCAATATGCCCCATAGAACTATTATTTAATGAAGCCCCTATTTCTTATAACCATATATCATTTAAGGGCCAAAATCAAAGTCCTTTTCTTTGCTCTCAGAGTCACTGAACCACAGTGACAATTATCAAGCAGGGGTCTCCTGGGGTTTATTGCTCATTCATTTTTGTATCACCACACAGTGCTCAGCACACAGTTTTACTTAAGAGTCAGTGACCACTTAATATTTAATGATTACATGGATAAATGCATTTTACACTGACTGGAGCTTAGAAATACACATTTTATGTGAGAGAAATGCCTTTAGTTACTAGACTCATCGAACTGGACTTCTGTATGTATTAAAAGAAAACAACAATGGCACAGGGTTTAAAACAGTTCTATAGCATGCCATCATGCCGTACAACATGCCATCATTCAAATCATCTACCATCTCCTTTGTTCATAAGCCACACTAAAGTCTAAACTATGTTTCAGAGAATTTGTCCATCTGCTCCTAAATCCTTGTGTCCTAGTTGCGTAGTTGGATCTGTCTTATTTTTAGCACTGCAGAGTCATAAAACCTCCCAGTGGAAAGGAACACTTTACAGTCAACACAGACCAATGGCTTCATTTTCTAGATGAGGTAACAGAGTCTCAGATGGTTCACAGGATCTGCCCAAGGTCACACGGGAAAAATTTTCAACGAGGTGCTTCATACTTTTCCCTATGTATCCAACAGTCTCTGGCACATTTAATAAGAATTATGACATATTAATTAATTATATTCATAATATAATCTTACAAGCTACTTTTATATAGACCAACCTTGGCAGTCTGTTACCTTAAGACTTAATAGAAAGGAAAATTTTGCTCACTAATTAATTATGCTACTGTGTAACTTACTAAGAAATGATACACAGCAGGTCTAGTCTGCAAAAAAATATCAGATAAAGTGATGGTGTCTCATAGACACCATCTATGGTGAGATGAGAGTTTGTGAGATTAAAGGTGAAAGTGATCCAGAGTTTGTAACAAGAATGTTCTCAGTTCTATGCGACCACACTTCATCAGAAAGTTCCACTATAATTGCTTAAAAAGGACACATCTGACACTCAAAGTTTGAACTGAAAGAATTAGAAAATGTGAAGATGAGAAAGTAGTTTCAATATTAGTATTGGATGGAGTAAATGTTGAATAAATTTGTTATGTGAAACAAGAGTAGTTAAAAAGATGAAATACATGGTGATTATACAACAGCTTGAAAACAATTTATAAGAAAGAAATGAAAAATGTGAGAAATGGACGAATCATAATAATTATTATACTTTTAACATAAATCTCAATCTTTCAAATATTTAAAAATTAAGTAAATATAGAGTTTTTAAAATTAAGGTGAGCAAGAGTAATCTTTCAGTGGTTAAACAGACTTTTTATATGCAGAGTTAAAAAATTATTTTGTAATTTCCCTAGATCATGGACATAAACCAATTGTATAATGGACCACTGGAACATCTCAATTTTTTCTAAGAACTAGAAATGTGAAAGCCATGTTCTCTGTAACAAGCAATAAGATTAGGAATGACTAGCAAAATTTTAACCAAAAAGTTACAGGGAAAAAAGGGAGACACTTTGAAGACTTTTAATTTTATTCTCAGAATGTGAGTTAAAAGGATTCATGTATTTACAAAGCCAAGACAGACTGTTGAAAATAAGTTGTCAGAAATATGTATAAGAAAAGGAAAAATTTGAGAGCTGAATTTAAAGTGAGGATATAGACTTGATACTGCAGAAAACTGCATCACTGGGACAAAAGACAAACAGGACAGAATTCTAGAATTTGATGGAGAAAGCGAAAGAATACAAAATTAGAGAAGAGATGAGTTATGGAGGACAGATGATACATCCAAATGATCCCATCCAGGTAGGTCAAATTCTTTAGCATCCATTTCCAATCAAGACTCTTTGGTAATGAGAGTAGAGTTCTCCTTACAAAAATGAAGAAGAGTTTACTGAAATTGACATCCAGCTCAAGTTAAAGGGTAGCAAGCTAAAAGTATTGGGCTTCCCTGGTGGCTTGGACAGTAAAGAATCTGCCTGCAATGAAGAGGACTCAGATTCAATCCCTGGGTCAGCAAGATCCCCTGGAGAAGGGAATGGAAACCCACTCCAGTATTCTTAACCTGGAGAATTCCACGGACAGAGGAGCTTGGAGGGCTGTGGTCCATGGGGTCACAAAGAGTAACACAGGAATAATACTGAAATGTTTGACTTCAAAGGTATTTTTAGGAATATTCAAGATGTTTGGAGAATTAAGGAGAAAGTCAATATATATTTTAAAATATCATGCTAATTTTATGCACAAGAATATTTTCTGTGTTTTTCAGTTCCTACAGATTCATGAGCTAGAGACTGAATATGTGAGACCAAACTGTCTCCAGCTTGGTCACGCCGAGGCTCCAGTTTGTGGCTTCCCTGGTGGCTCAGAGGTTAAAGCGTCTGCCTACAATGCAGGAGACCTGGGTTCAATCCCTGGGTCGGGAAAATCCCCTGGAGAAGGAAATGGTAACCCACTCCAGTATTCTTGTCTGGAGAATCCCATAGACAGAGAAGCCTGGTAGGCTACAGTCAAGGGGGTCGGAAAGAGTTGGACATGACTGAACAATTTCACTTTCACTTTCAAGATCATAGGGAGGAGCTCCATGGGCTTAAATTCCTTTCTAGCTGTCACTGTCAGTAAGTCTGAGATAACTGCTATAGATGTCCATATCTACCTGAGATTAAACACTGACTGTGACCACGCCATTTCCTGTTTTACTTTAATAATCATGTTCACAGAAAGTTTGTTATGTGCCAGACATCATTCTCATAATTTAATTCTCACAACAATACTTTGAACTGAGTATTAGGGATATCTCTTTTTTTTCTTTTTTTTTTAGATAAGGAAAATGAGGCTCAAGGAGTTAGATAATTGGCAGAGGTCACACAGCCAGAAGGTGTTGGAGATGTCCCTCTAATTGTCCTGAGCTACTGGACCACACTGCTGTCTATGGTGGTGTTTCTCAGGATGATGTTGCCTCTCAGTGTCACCATGCTCCCTACTAGCTCCTTTTGCATGAAAGCTTGTGTCCCTGTCATCCTGGTTTTCTGGCATTTTCTTCTAGAAGGATTTAAAATTGTGGATCTCAGAGCTATACCTGCCAGACACATGACCCATTCCCAGTTTTACAACTTGGCCATCTCTCAAAGGGGCTGGTGTTTTGCTCAGGAAATGAAAAAAAAAAAGAAGAAGAAGAAGAAGAACTCAGCATTTCTAAAATTGTGATCTGCCAAACATCAAGTAACATGAACTTTAAATTGACATATTATGGAAATAACAGAGCTCCATCTCAATAAAATATATGTAAGAATATGGATTATATAATATTTAACCAATTTACTTTATTTTTAAATATTTATTAAATTATTTGGCTGAGGCTTCGTTGTGGCACGTGGGATCTTCTGTTGAGGTGCAAGAACTCTCTAGTTGTAGCGCAAGGGCTCAGTAGTTGCGGCATGTGGGCTTAGTTGTTCTGCAGCATTGTGGGATGTTAGTTCCCTGACCAGGGATTGAACCCATGTCCCCTGCACCGCAAGGCAGATTCTTAACAATTGGACCACTAGGGAAGTCTCTAACCAATTTCTTTAATAAGACATTTTTAAAAACGTTTACCATGCTCATGTATGTGTGCATGTATGCTAAGACGCTTCAGTCGTGCCCAACTCTTTGTGACCCTATGGACTGTAGCCCACCAGGCTCCTCTGTCCATGGGGATTCTCCAGGCAAGAATACTAGAATGGGTTGCTGTTTCTCCTTCAGGGTATCTTCCTGACAGAGGGATTGAACCCATATCTCTAAAGTCTCCTATATTGGTAGGTGGGTTCTTTACGGATAGTGCCACCTAGAAACCCAGTGCTAATGAATACCACACTGGGTTTCTTAGGTGCTTTATGCAATATAAACTTTATTTTACTCAGGAAATTTTTGGAAAGTTCTACATTATCCAGTTATTTGTTTATTCAAATAATCATGTCATTGGAATCTTCATGATCATGGATAACATTATGCTTAGATGGGAAGCTTGGACTCCGGGCATAATATTACAGAAATAAATTGTTAGAGATATGAAATACCTCTGCTGATTCAGTTGTGTCATATATAAACAGCTAATCTCCATCTTTATTTTTTAGAAGGAAGGAGAAGTTGTTTAGCGCCACCGAGTCCAGTCCTAAATATATGTTTAATCCTTTCTGACATAAACTGTTTGTAACAAATGAACTGCAGCTTGCATGCAGTATAAGCTCCATCACAGTTAAATCCCTGAGGCATTAGGTGAGCGTGACTCAGGTGTGCGAGTCAGCTTCTTAATTCCATTTCAAAATGTGCCTTCTCGTCAGAGCGAGAAAGCAGCCTCTGCTTATGTGGAATCAGGCAAGGTTAGGGTCCTTCCATTTATGCTGGACTGAAGTGTTTCTTCTTCCGAGTGAAGAGCTATTTCTTATCACAGTGAATGTCCATTACCACGGGATGCATCATTCTTGGTTCATTAACAATGGTTGACTAATCCTGATGATCAAACTTCTGAGAGCAGTCTGCAATAGGTCACATCATCACTGACAGATCACAATGTAAAGTGGGAAAACAAGGCACCAGGAAAGACTTGAAGTAACTGTGTACTTTCCTAAAAGGGATTACAAACAATAAAAAAAAAATACATGTGTGTGTATACACATGTATACATATATATATATGCATATGGGTTTCCTAGGTGGCACAGTAGTAAAGAATCTGCCTGTCAATGGAGGAGGGGCAAGAGACACAGTTTTGATCCCCGGGTCAGGAAGATCCCCTGGAGTAGAAAATAGCAACCTGCTCCAGTATTCTTGCCTGGAAGATTCCATAGACAGAGGAGCCTGGTGGGCTACAGCCCATGGAGTCACACAGTCAGACACAACTGAGTAACTGAGCAAAATATATTATATATGTAGACCCTGATGCTGGGAAAGACTGAGGGCAGGAGAGGAAGGGGGTAAAAGAGCATCAGATGGGTGGATGGCATCATCAACTCAATGGAGTTGAGTTTGAGCAAATTCAGGGAGAGAGTGAAGGGCAGGAAAGTCTGTTGTGCTGCAGTCCATGGGGTCACAAACAGTTGGAAATGACTGAGCAAATGAACAACAACAATGTACATATATAAACATATATATATATATATATANTTTTTTTTTTCCCTTTCTGTCGCTTTTCCCCTCTTGGACACTCTTTTTTAAATTGAAGGATATTTGCTTTACAGAATTTTGTTGTTTTCTGTCAAACCTCAACATCAATCAGCCATAGGTATACATATATCCCCTCTCTTTTGAACTTCCCTCCCATCTCCCTCCCCATCACCCCTCTAGGGTGATACAGAGCTCCTGTTTGAGTTTCCTAAGCCATACAGCAAATTCCCATTGACGATCTACTTTACATATGGTAATGTAAGTTTCCATGTTTCTCTTTCCATACATCTCACCCCCTCCTCCCCTCCCACCATGTCCATAAGTCTATTCTCTATGTCTGTTTCTACACTGCTGCCCTATAAATTCTTCAGTACCATTTTTCTAGATTACATATATATACGTTAGAATATGATATTT
This sequence comes from Neotragus pygmaeus, assembly GCA_006410875.1. NCBI lineage: Eukaryota > Metazoa > Chordata > Mammalia > Artiodactyla > Bovidae > Neotragus > Neotragus pygmaeus. Next base: position 432,453 of record SJYV01038749.1, on the reverse strand, counting down.
ATCTTTCTCTTTCTGACTTAATTCACTCTGTATAATAGGTTCTAGGTTCATCCACCCCAGAACTGACTCAATGGTGTTCCTTTTTATGGCTGAGTAATATGCCATTGGAAGGACTGATATTGAAGCTGAAACTCCAATATTTTGGCCATCTGATGTGACGAGCTGACTCATTTGAAAAGACCCTGATGTTGGGAAAGATTGAGGGCAGGAGGAGAAGAGGACAACAGAGGGTGAGACGGTTGGATGGCATCACCGACTCAATGGACATGAGGTTGAGTGAACCCTGGGAGTTGGTGATGGACAGGGAGGTCTGGCATGCTGCAGTTCATGGAGTCGCAAAGGGTTGGACACAACTGAGAGACTGAACTGAACTGAACTGAATATTCCATTGTGTATATGTACCACAATTTTCTTTATCCAACAGATGTCTGTTGATGGGCATCTAGGTTTCTTTCATGTTCTAGCTATTGTAAATAGTGCTGCAATGAACAATGGGATACATGTTTCAATTTTGATTTCTTCACGGTATATGCCTAGGAGTGGAATTGCTGGCTCATATGGTGGTTCTATTCCTAGTTTTTTAAGGCATCTCCATACCATCTTCCATAGTGGCTGTATCAGTTTACATTCCCACCAACAGTGCAAGAGCATTCCCTTTTCTCCACACCCTCTCCAGCATTTATTGTTTGTACACTTTTTGATAATGGCCATTCTGACCAGTGAGGTGACATCTCATTGTGATTTGATCTGCATTTTTCTAATAATGAGTGATGTTGAGCATTTTTTCATGTGCTTGTTAGCCATCTGTGTCTTCTTTGGAGAAACGTCTGTTTAGGTCTTTTTCCCACTTTTTGATTGGGTTGTTTCTTTTTCTGGCATTGAGCTGCATGCGCTGCTTGTGTATTTTGGAAATTAATCCTCTGTCAGTTGTTTCATTTGCTATTATATTCTCTCATTCTGAGGATTATCTTTTCACCTTGCCTATAGTTTCCTTTGCTATGTAAAAACATTTAAGTTTAATCAGGCCCCACTTGTTTACTTTTGTTCTTATTTCCATTACTCTAGGAGGTGGTCATAGATGATCTTGCTTTGATTTATGTCATCGAGTGTTCTGCCTATGTTTTCCTCTAAGAGTTTATAGTTTCTGGTCTTACATTTAGGTCTTTGATCCATTTTGAGTTTATCTTTGTATATGGTATTAGGAAGTATTCTAGTTTCATTCTTTTACAAGTAGCTGTCCAGTTTTCCCAGCACCATATATTGAAGAGGTTGTCTTTGCCCCATTGTATATTTTTGCCTCCTTTGTCAAATATAAAGTACTCATAGGTGCATGGNCTTTGTATATGGTATTAGGAAGTATTCTAGTTTCATTCTTTTACAAGTAGCTGTCCAGTTTTCCCAGCACCATATATTGAAGAGGTTGTCTTTGCCCCATTGTATATTTTTGCCTCCTTTGTCAAATATAAAGTACTCATAGGTGCATGGGTTTCTTTCTGGGCTTTCTATCTTGTTCCATTGGTATATGTTTCTGTTTTTGTGCCAGTACCATACTTGTCTTAATGACTGCAGCTTTGTAGTACAATCTGAAGTCAGAAAGGTTGATTCCCCCAACTCCATTCTCTTTCTCAAAACTGCTTTGGCTATATGGGGTCTTTTGTGTTTCCATATGAATTGTGAAAGGTTTTGTTCCAGTTCTGTGAAAAATGTCATTGGTAATTAGATAGGGATAGCATCGAATCTGTAGATTGCATTTCGTAGTATAGTCATTTTCACAATATTGATTCTTCCTACCTGGAAGATGGAATATCTCTCGATCTGTTTATGTCAGCTTTGAATTATATCATTCAGTTCAGTTTATTCACTCAGTTGTGTCTAACTCTTTGTGACCCAATGAACTGAAGCACGCCAGGCCTTCCTGTCCATTACCAATTTCTGGAGTTTACTCAAACTCATATCCATTGGGTTGGTGATGCCATCCTCTGTCATCTCCTTCTCCTCCCACCTTCAATCTCTCCCAGCATCAGGGTCTTTTCCAATGAGTCAGTTCTTCACATCAGGTGGCCAAAGTATNTTACTGCCTCACATTCCCAAAGCTCCAGCTCTCTTTATGAAGCAGAAGTCAAATTGAGTTATTTCTCATTTTTTCTCCCTTAAAGGATCCAAATTTCTATACAACTAAACTGTACAGAACAACATCCCCTATACATGCCAGTTAAACTGGAAAAAACAAACAAAGTGATGAGAAATCAAAAACACAATTTCAATTATACCCACCGAGACCAATTTTAGCCTCAGACAGGCAGGCATATTTATCGGTCATGTAGAAGTCACCATGTTTAGAATGCAGCTTTGTGATTCTTCACACACTAAATAATCTCACCAAGGGTTTCTGTGAGTGAGATAAATAAAAGCCTCTCTGAAAGATCTATGGGCCAAATGTCTATGGGGCTTGGAGGCTGGGGTTTATTTAGACTGTATTTAACCCTGGGAGAATCCAGATCACTGGCTGGAATGATCACCCCAAAGTCTTTCTTCATAAGGCAGACTTAACTGGGACTCTGGAGCAGACTGTAGGACATTCCTGGCCAACTCATCCATGCTTCACACCCTTGCTGTGTCTATGGATGCAGGTTTCAAACACCACCTGTCACTTTAGACCCTCACTCAGGATGTCCCCTCCAGACACCAACACACACAGACATAGCAATTCACATGGGTCCTGGCAACTGGAGGGGCTTCAAGCTTTGCCTCCGTCATGAATCTGAGTTTGTCATTTTTTTAACTTCCCCACTCCCATGGACATTTGAGATTTTCATCTGCCTGATATCAGACTGAGCTCTATTTTCTAGACCCTGCACTTCCTTTTGTCATTAAGAGACTATATTTCTGTTGTAAAAAGCAGCACATAGTCCTAGTTGACAAGAAATTCCCTTCTTAAAGAGATGAAGTAAAAATGACAGAATAATACAACTCAATGGTTAAAAGGCACAGTTGGGTCTAATGTAAGAATCCCCATAAACTGTCAACCATCCAACAGATAAATGAATCTGCTACACAACTTGTTGGAAGGATCAATATAAATCAGTATGCACAGCAGTACACTTTTCTCAGAGGACCTGGCCTTCAGTAAATGGGGAAACATCCTCCTAAAAGGCCAACGGCATCGAGTGGAGAGAGATCTCCCCCTAGAGTGACATGTCACAATCACAGAGGATGCTGTTTCACGCTGGAATCCTCCTTCACAGTTCTACAATAGGCCCTGGGGTGAGGTCCCACAAGAGTTCTTCCAAGAAGATGGGCTGAAACAAAACATCTTTCTGGTCTCCCTGTTCTCGGCAGAATGAGTCACAGCCTGCAAGTCTGTTGTGCGTTTCTGGGGGTCTGACTTTGTGGGATCAGTATGAGAAGATAGGAGTAGGTGCCAGTAGCATAAACGTCTATAGCAGAGATGTCCATATGGTCTCTTTCTCTATGGAGGAAACAGAAACGAGGCACCAACTTGGAACCAGAAGACATGAGATGCAAGCCTGCATCTGCTGGCTGACCTGAGCATCATCTCATACACCTCTGAGCCTCGATTTCCCCACCTGTGGAGGAGATGTGTGACCCACCTCCAAGTCAATAGTACGGACTGCATTAGGGAGCACCTACCGAGACACTGACAGCTGTGCATGCGTGCACACGTGCTTCGTCGTGTCTGACTCTTTGTGACCCCATGGACTAGAGCCTGCCAGGCTCCTTTGCCCATGGAATTTTCCAGGCAAGAATACTGGAATCGGTTGCCATTTCTTACTCCAGGGGATATTCCTGACCCAGGGATCAAACCTGCATCTCCTGTGCCTCCTGCAGTGGCAGGCAGATGCTTTACCACTGAGTCATTGAGGAAGCCCAATTATAGCCATAGAGCAGAAGAGAAGGACTCGTGATGGCTATACAGAGAGCTATTCTTTGCTATTAGTGGTCATGAAGGCAACCTAGTCCTCTTCTCCCAGATCAAAGCCCTGAGACCCAGCCATCAGGGGATGAAGCTATAACTCTAGAGCAGATTCTGCTGCCTTTTGAGGATGTAGATCACGAACACAGGGAGTCAGTCTTGATTCTGTCATCACCATTCAGAACATCCAAGAGCCCAAACTGGTCATCACACTGACATGCACAAGTAAAAGAAATAAAGAAGATCAGAGGGAAATGGAGAGGAGTCAGTCTAAACCTGGGCCTGTGACAGAAAGCAAGCAATCTGATGGTAAAATAGCAGCATTTTCTTACTGAAGAGTAAATTCATGTAGAGGGACACAGGTAGACTTAGGTAAAATCCATAGGTGCGAGATACGCTTTTCAAAAGGCAGATTCTCCATTGTAAAATATAATAATGCTACATTTAATGAACAAAGTATAATCTAAATTAATAAATAATTTGTAAATGACACAAAAGCAAAAAGGAAGGAAGAAGACTTTAGTGTTGGACAATGTATGAACATTTTTATCCTAAATCTTTATTACAGCTTGGCAAGGAAAATACCACTGTCCCCAAGATGAGGGCACTGAGGCACATGGAGACTGGACCACATGGGAAGCAGAAAGAGGATCCAAAGGGAAGGCTGCCTCTGGAGCATATGTTGTCCTAACAGCCACATCACTGGCATCAACCCTTTGTTATCCTCAGCATGCAGTGGTGGTTTAGTCACTAAGTCACGTCCAACTCCTGTGACCTCATGGAATATAGCCCGCCAGGGATTTCCCAGGAAAGCATACTGGAGTGGGTGGCCATTCCCTTCTCCAAAGGATCTTCCAGAACCAGGGATTGAACCCAGATCTCCTGCATTGCAGGCAGATTCTTTCCTGACTGAGCCACCAGGGAATCCTCTCAGCATGCAGGGCACAGTGCAATAAGTACCAGAGTAAATGGCGCACAGTTCAGTTCAGTTGCTCAGTCGTGTCCAACTCTCTGCGACCCCATGAATCACAGCTCGCCAGGCCTCTCTGTCCATCACCAGCTCCTGGAGTTCACTCAGACTCATGTCCATCAAATCAGTGATGCCATCCAGCCATCTCATCCTCTGTCGTCCCCTTCTCCTCCTGCCCCCAATC
>SJYV01038749.1:370233-420414 GCA_006410875.1 Neotragus pygmaeus | reverse complement strand
CACACACACACACACACACACACACACTACTGCATATTACAGTGATGCTGCAGAGCAGTGAGCCTGAAAAGAAGCTCTTAAAAGATTTTAAAGCTGAAAAGTTAGGTTGCATGTAATATAGCAGGATCTGAAATGGCACAGGGTTTTTCAACAGCTGCACAGGAAACTAAGAAAGAATGAAGCATCACTGTAGGAATTCTGATTTTCAGCTTAGAATTCATATTCAGCCAAATTGCTCAACAGTGTAAGGAATAGAAACTCAAACAAGCAACAGCCCCTTCTAAAAGAAATTACTGGAGGCTAGGGACTACCAGAAACAAGTGTGCCACCTTAGACAGACATGGATGCAGGGTATCCAACAAGACTGGTGAAAGGGAATCAGTATCTCCTGGAAGGAGAGCAAGAGGATGTTCTCTGATAAGACTCAGAGCTCATCCCAAGAGTCAGTGTTTGACAGATCTACTGAACAATTTATAACAGAAGCAATTTATAAGAGATATGTAGTTAAATCAGTGAATGAAGTAAATTAGATAAATGTTAATTCTAAAAATTTTAAACTATAAAAAGAATAAAAAAGAATCACTCGATTGGCAGAAGATATCATTTATGTAGAAATAATAAAACACTGTGATTGGGAGAATGAGAGGGGAGAAATTAGAGTGGGGGTACATGTAGGCAAAATAAATTCATAGGAGCCATCACAGGAAGGTGATGAACTTGATAAATAAAAAAGCCCAATGCGGGGAATGCCCTGATGGTCCAGTGGCTAAGAATCTATGCTCCCCATTAGGGAACCCAGCTTCAACCTGGTCAGGGAACTAGATCTCAACTAGATCCCCACTAAAAGATCCTGAATGCTGCAACTAAGACCTGGCACAGCCAAATAAATAACTAAAAATAAAATATTTTGTAAAAGCGCAATACAGTCACAGTTTTTAGAAATATGGAGCTACAAATCAGGAAAGCAATCAAAAAGCACTAACAATGTAACCCTCTGTGGAGAAGGATTGAAAAATAGGGGAAGATTTTTCACATTAAGACTTTTGGTGCTGTTTGATTTTAATTAATATTAAAATTACCTGTGTAATTTGATAAAGAAAAATAATTGAAATGTTTCATTAGAATTAGGTTCAATTTGTGACTGACTCAGTAATTGGAGATGCTGGACAATTAACTTCACTGTGGTTCAGTGCCCTTATCTATGAAATAACCCCTGTATCAGGGGCAATAGCCCTGCATCAAGGAGTTGTGACTGAGGTTGTCTATGAAAATATGCAAAAAGTGTTGCAAGAGACCTGGCACTCTGTAAATGTTCAAAGAAAAAGCTTACCATCATTTCATCTTCCCTTCCTCCTCCTTTTTTATTGTACCTGAATGAAGAGCCTTCATTGAACAACACAAGCTTAATCAGGCTCATAGGTGCATGGCCCTGAACCCTATCTCAGTCTACCTCTCAGAAGCTATTTGTAGAACAGATAGCTATTTTCACCCTGAGAGCTTTGCTGTGTACTGGGTCTACTTAATGCAATGAAAAGAAACAGTGACAGAGTAAGAGGCCGAAAGAAAACATTAAGACATCAAATATCTTCCACAGGTTATAAATTAGCTCATAAGGAAAGTAATTTTCCAAAGGTCAGTGCTGTAACATATATTCTGTCAACAAATTCCACAATGCAGAAGTTATATTAGGTGCTACAGGAGCTATTTCTGAAAAGAAATACACAAAAATGACTAAAAAGAGTAAAGAGACCACTTAACATTTAATAATGTTGTTTTTGAGTATTTTCGAGACCACGATAGAATATGGGCTCATTGTCCTTGTTCCAAAGTACATGGGTGCCTCGTGGTGCAGGAAGGAATGAAAGGGAAGATTCCGAAGAAATATTTTAGATTGTTATAATGAGAGAAATGAAGAGCATGTTTATGCTGCCCACACTCTCTTCTTTCTATATATTTAGGTTCCGTTTAAGCAGTGTCACCTCTTAATGCCGCCTGGCAGAGACCCACTTGAACCCCTGGAGGAGGCCCAGGGGAAGGCATCTCACTGTCACAGGAGTCCTGATCAGGGTCCTATTTCACACTGAATGGCATAGGTATGAGAATAGCACAGGTCCCCAGAGAACGGCGCTATGTCTGTCTCTGCCACAAACACAGTACGTCTTCTCTGCAGCTCATGCAACACATCATTTGTGATTTCTCTTCTCTTCCAGCCCACTGATGTTAACCCTGGTTTGGGAGGCAACAGTCTGAAGTTAATGGCTCTCTATCACCCCCAGTCCCCAAACGCTGTCAAGTGAAAGCTAATGCTTGGTGACAAAGCTCATGTTTTGTCGACTGCTGCTTCCATGCGCCGTATTCTGGGCCTTTCTTTAACATGCTCTCGTGCTAATAAAAATTCCTGCTTGATGTCAGAAGGAGCTGCTGCGGTCACTGTACCAACGTAGGGATAGCTTCTTCTGAAATGTGCATAGCATTCAAAACTAACTTCTTTTTAAAGCTTTGGAAAGTTCCAGGCATTTTCTTTGGAATACACATACACAGTTCCCCATGTCTCCTGACTGCCTCTGTGAAGACTGTAGCACCATCATCCCCCAGGGAAGGAAGGTACTGGGGTTATTTTTAGCTTCATTCAAAGCAAAAAGTTTCAGGACCCTGGAGAGAGACTCAAGTTTCCAGGAGCAGCTAGTCTGTTTGGCAAAATATTTCAGAGTATTATTTGAAGAAGTGGCCTAAAGTGGTCATTTTCAAAACAACAGCAGAGCCCTCTCTCCCCACAAATTGTGGTAAATATGCACAAATTCACATGCCATGCTATATCCTACCGTGCATACTGACTAATGTTTGCCATATCTTGAGCACCTACTGTGTGCTAGGCTCTTTGCTCTAATCCGCATGACAACACAGTAAGCTTGTTGTATTAACACTCCTGTTTTCTGAGACAGGTTGGTATGCTTTAGGCCATGGGGCTTATACATGGCAGTATGTGTTGAAACTCAGGCAAGCCTGGATCCCATGTCTTTTCATTCTGATGTTTTGACAACTAGCAGCCTCGCTGACCTGGAGGGACTGCCTCCTCAGGATGAGCCAATTAACAGAGCCGGTAAAGGACTGTGTCCCCACACGACTCCTGGATAGTGTGGCATGCCTCCTCCTTTGGGGAACTGTGAGTAACAAAACATCTTTTCAATGGCAATCATCTTCTGACCTGTTGGCCTCCCAATACTGAAATAAAAATAAAATCTACATTTAAAAATGAGGCCCAAGGACTTCTCTGGTGGTCCAGTGGTTAAGAATCCACCTGGCAATGCAAGGAACATGGGTTTGATCCCTAGGCCAGGAACTAAGATCCCACATGCCATGGAGCAACTAAGCCCATGAGCCACAACCACTGAGCCCACGCTCTGCAGCCTTTGTGTCATAACTAGAGAGTCCCTGCACTGCATCAAATGATCCCAAATGATGCAACAAAGATCCTGTGTTCTGCAACTAAGACCCGATGCATCCAAATAAATATTAAAAAACCCACAATCCCCAAATCCAAAGTTCAGCATTTGATCACATCACTGGCTTTGCTACAGGATTATTATTTGCTCAGCACTCTACCCACTGGGGTCTGGACTAGAGGGAGGCATGCAAAATACCCAGGGGACCCAACGTCAGGAAGCATCACACTCGGGTCCACTCAAATGCTGGCTCCACAGGACAAAGCACAATCCCAGGAGGGAATGGCTTATCTCCCTTTGGTCTCAGCCCTGATGCCCACATCTTGGGGCAACAGAGATGAAAGATCCAGATTCTGCCTTCCGTCTTCTGGAGGAGGGAGGCAAGAAAAGTATAAATAAAGCAGTCCAGTGGCTGCTGTGCTATGCGTTTGCACTGATGCTGTGGGAGACCCAAGGAGGGGCCCCTGACTCATGGGTGTGTAAGAGAGAGGAGTGCACTCCTCTTAGCAAAAGAACCCCCTGAAAAGAAATTCCAGGTAAGGCTTCCAACACCATTAGGGCTGGAGGTGCAGAAGCACTAACATACATGCAAATAAAGGGTTCTCTATTAGCAATGGGATTTTCATTTCCAAAATCCATAAGAAAAGTTAATTAAATTATCTCCTACCCCCTTCTGTTATCTTTCAAACTTTTAAAAATGTCTTTTACAAGGCAATATTTCATTCGGACTTTGAGGGATATCAAAACTGTCCTGATTCAAATGATAAATTATATGCTTTTCTCATCTGTGAATGATTTCAAGAACACTGAAGAATGAAACAAACTAGCACAGCATAACATAGAATACTTCTAATGGAACTTCTGAAAGTCTTCAGTGTCATTTCATCAACTCCCTCAGCTGGCAAATGTGGATATGAAGGCCCCAGGAACTTAAATAATTCATAAATCATCATTAATTGAAGAGTTTAGAATTAAATGAAGATTTCTCAGCTGCAAGTTGTCCCATGCTTGAAAACCTTCCTATGAAACCTCTGAACTATCTGTGTTCTTTCAAGTCCATGGACACATTATTACAGCTTCACTGATGCTAAAGACAAAAATGAAATACCCATACTCAGTGGCCGATAGCTTTTTTCAAATTATGATTATCATCAGAAGCAGATTCAATAGTAAAAAGAAAAAACTCTCCCTATCTCATAATAAGATGAGAAAATTTTTATGTGTAAAAACCATTTGCTATCCTTTTCTTTCTTTTATCATCTCTTTCTCCTTCCCTCTTTGATCTTTATCCATCCTATCTAAAATTTTAATAATATCTTTCTGATAGTTCCTTTTCTTCAGAAGAGAGCTATAGGATCTATTTGTCATGGATCCACAACTTAAGTTTTGAATTACTGTGTTGAAGTCCTAGCAGCTGGAAACCTCTCTCACCTGATTTTGAAGATGAACACCTCAAGCTTTCAACACATCCACAATTACAGAAACAATTTAGCACGGAATTTCCCCCAGCAGCAACTCAGAGGACACCTCAGGTGGCATGAAAGAAACTAGACTGTCAGATTGTAGTGTCCCTAGGTCAAGTTGACCTCCAAATGGTCAAAGCACTGGACACTGAATGCCAGAAGCCAACAACACAGAGTTGGAAAGTGTAATAAACAGATTGAGGAAAAATGCAGAAGATGGTAGAGGAATAGGATGGGGAGACCACTCTCTCCCCCACAAATTCAGCAAAAGAACATTTAAACGCTGAGTAAATTCCACAAAACAACTTCTGAATGCTGTCAGAGGACATCAGGCACCAAGAAAAGCAGCCTATTGTCTTCGCAAAGAGGTAGGAAAAAATACAAAAGACCAAAAAAGAGACAAAAGAGGTAGGGACGGAGCTCCGTCCTGGGAAGGGAGTCTTAAAAAGAGAGAAGTTTCCAAACACCAGGAAACACTCTCACGGCCGAGTCTGTGGTGAGCCTGGAAGCAGAGAGGGCAACATAACAGGGAGGAAAAATAAATAAATAATTAAAACCCAAGATTACGAGCCCAATGGTAACTCTCCCAGAGGAGAAGCAGTGCAGACACCTGCATCCGGCACTAGCAAGCAGGGGCTGGGCAGGGAGGCGCGGGCTGCATTGCTTAGAGTAAGGATCAGGCCCGAATGCCCCGAGGGTGATCAGAGAGAACTAACTTGGGCTAGCAAACCAGACTGTGGGATAGCTACCACGCGAAAAGCTCTAACATAAGACACCACCAGGACCACACACAGAACAAAGGACGGAACAGAATTAGCCAGCTGCAGACCATCCCCCTCCGGTGACAGGCAGCCAGAGGTGGAATGTCCAGAGGGGATAATCGCAGCCCCAGAGAGACATTACCTACCAAACTGCAAGCAGGCTTCTTTGCTAACTAAGACTTCTTGGGGTTCTGGACAGTCATCATCCGCCTGAGAAGGTGCCCCAGTTATACACCCAGAAAACTGAGCAGCAGGGACAGGAGAGGAGATAAGTCACAGCGACTGCGCTTGGAAAACACCTGAGCTACTCGGACCTGGGAAGGGCACAAAATGCAGGCCAACCGAGTTTGCACCTCTGNTGAGAAGGTGCCCCAGTTATACACCCAGAAAACTGAGCAGCAGGGACAGGAGAGGAGATAAGTCACAGCGACTGCGCTTGGAAAACACCTGAGCTACTCGGACCTGGGAAGGGCACAAAATGCAGGCCAACCGAGTTTGCACCTCTGAGGACTACCTGATGCCTGAACCTGAGCAGTTTAGACCTGGGAGGTGTACGCAGCCCAGGGCCGGCCTCGGACGGTTCCCGGTGGAGCAACCTAGGGCCTGAGCTGTGTGCACCGTGAGACACTGCAAGCACACACCAATGATATTTGTTTGCAGTGTTCCTCCCTCCCCACAGTGCAATGGAACACGTGCGCCTAAAAAAAGTGTCCACCCCCTCCCTTGTGCCAGGGGGGAAATCAGACACTGAAGAGACCAGCAAACAGAAGAAGCTAAAACAGAGGGAACTGCCTTGGAAGTGATAGGTGCAATAGATTAAAACCCTGTAGTTAGTACCGATGACATAGGAAGGGGCCTATAGATCTTGAGAAATATAAGCCAGACCAAGGAACTATCCAAAAATNGGAGGGGTGCATGCACAGGGGCGCGTTAGGAGGGAGGGGTGGGGCCAGGTGGGAGGGGGAGAGACGGGTACCCCAGGACATGCAGCCTCAGGGTCACCGCCCAGCCCGCACCTGGACTGCCCTCCAAGCCTCATCAGCTACTCTTCTCTCGGCTGGAATATTCTGCTGAACTCCAGCATACAGAAGAGGGCAAGGGGAACTGGTCTCTGGAGGTGGGGGTCATCGGCTACCCTCCCAGTGCACACCCCACTTACTGGCCTCTGAGGAACCCCAGGGTTCCATGGATCCCAGTAGGAAAACCGCTGGAACAAGTCTCCCTGGCAGTGGTGGAGGAGACCCTCCTGTTGCTTAGTCACTCAACTGTGTCTGGCTCTTTCTGACCCCATGGACTATTACAGCCCGCCAGGCTCCTCTGTCCATGGGATTCACCAGGCAAGAATACTGGAGTGGGTTGCCATGCCCTCCTCCAGGGGATCTTCCTGACCAGGGATCGAACCTGCATCTCTTATGTCTCCTGCAGAATGTGGGCTATGCTTTGGGAAAAGAAAAGAACAATCCTGAAGATGATTCAGAGATGACCAGGACTGCCTCCACTCTACTGGCTGCTGTCCAGAGCCTGGGGACAGGGCTGCTCCATCCTTAGATGTGTATAAGAGACAGAAATAATTTCACAAATTGTATGGAATTACAAAAAACCTCAAACAGCCAAAGCAATCTTGAGAAAGAAGAATGGAACTGAAAGAATCAACTTGCTTGACTTCAGGCTCTACTACAAATCCACAGTCACCAAGAAAGTATGGTACTGGCACAAAGACAGAAACATAGATCAATGGAACAAAACAGAAAGCCCAGAGATAAATCCACACACCTATGGACACTTTATCTTCGACAAAGGAGGCAAGAATATACAGTGGATTAAAGACAATCTCTTTAACAAGTAGTGCCGGGAAAACTGGTCAACCACTTGTAAAAGAATGAAACTAGAACACTTTCTAACACCATACACAAGAATAAACTGAAAATGGATTCAAGATCTAAACATAAGACCAGAAACTCTAAACTCCTAGAGGAGAACATAGGCAAAACACTCTCCGACATACATCACAGCAGGATCCTCTGTGACCCACCTCCCAGAATATTGGAAATAAAAGCAAAAATAAATAAATGGGACCTAATTAAACTTAAAAGCTTCAGCACAACAAAGGAAACTATAAGCAAGGTGAAAAGACAGCCTTCAGAATGAGAGAAAATAATAGCAAATGAAATAACTGACAAACAAGTAATCTCAAAAATATACAAGCAACTCCTGAAGCTCAATTCCAGAAAAATAAACGACCCAATCAAAAAAATGGGCCAAAGAACTAAATAGACATTTCTCCAAAGAAGACATATGGATGGCTAGCAAACACATGAAAAGATGCTCAACATCACTCATTATCAGAGAAATGCAAATCAAAACCACAATGAGGTATCATTTCATGCCAGTCAGAATGGGGAAAGCAAGGCGATATGATCTCTATCCACCCTTAGCCAGGATTGTGAGCAATGAACATACGTTGATGCTAAGTAGTTGTTTGGACTGAATGTTTGTGTCCCCCTAGAATTCACATACTGAGGCTCTAAACCCCAATGTGAGGCTCTTTGGAGACAGAACCCTGGGGCAGGAACTGGACTGAGGATGTAAGAAGGCAGCCACCTGCAAGCCAGGAAGAGAGCCCTTACCAGAAACAGAACCGTCCAGCACCTTGACCTGGGACCTCCAAGCCTCCAGAACCACAAGAAAGTTAATTTGCATTGTGTCAGCCACCCCGTATGTGATATCTTGCTATGGCAGCCTCAGAAAACTAATACAGAGCTTGATACCAAGAAGATACTGCTGTAACAAATACCTGAAATTGTGAAGGTGACTTAGGAACTGGTAATGGGTAGAAGATGATCATGTTTTGAGATCTGGGCTAGAAATATGAAAGCTAAAGGCAGTTCTGGTCAGTTCTCAGATCGGAAACTGGAAGAAAGGAGATCCTTGCAGTAAAGGACATGGCTAAAATATGTTCTGGTGTCTTGCGAAAGAGAGAATTTGTGAGTAATGAAATCAGATATTTAGCAGAGGAGCTTTCTAAGCAAAGTATTGAAGGGGTAGCCTGGCTCGTCCTTACTTCTTATAGTAAAATGCAAAAGAAGAGGAATGCAGATAGTATAGTTTAGCAAAAATGAACCAGAACTTGCAGATGTTGCAAAATTATTAGTTTATCCATAGCACAAAAAAAAAAAAGAAAGAAAGAAAGCTTTTTCTGAAGAGGACACTAAGGGGATGACTGAACAATCATTTACAAAAGAGATTGTGGGTACCATTTGCAAACTTAAGCTGCCATCTCAGCAGAAGCCAGGAATAGAAATGGGATTATACAAGTGAAACACTACCATATGGTAATCAAGTGGACAGAAAAAACAATTTTCAAAATTCTTTGGTTCTATAGGACAAAACCATACAGCTCTTCAGCTGTGAAAGTGTGTTGTCTGTGTATGCGCTAAATCACTTCAATTGTGTCCAACTCTTTCTGACCTTATGGACTACAGCCCGCCAGGCTCCTCTGTCCATGGGATTCACCAGGCAAGAATACTGGAGTGGGTTGTCATGCCCTCCTCCAGGGGATCTTCCTGACCAGGGATCGAACCTGCATCTCTTATGTCTCCTGCAGAATGTGGGCTATGCTTTGGGAAAAGAAAAGAACAATCCTGAAGATGATTCAGAGATGACCAGGACTGCCTCCACTCTACTGGCTGCTGTCCAGAGCCTGGGGACAGGGCTGCTCCATCCTTGGGGGCTTACTGCCACCTGGCAGAGCTTTGAGGGATAGACCACCAATCGGGGGGTCTGAAGATGGGACCACAGCTCCCATGAGTCTAGAAGATGGGACCAACCCAGTGGATCTGGAGGTCAGAGCACTGAAATAAGTGAGAGTTATTCCTGAGCCTTAAGATGAGGTGGAATTTGCCTTGTTAGGTTTTGGACTTTCTTGGGACCTGTCACCCTTTCTTTCCTATTTTTCCCAGTGGGATGGGAATGTCTAGACTATGCCTGTACCATTACTGTATTTCAGAAGCACATAACTTGTCTTGTTTGACAAATTCACAGCTGGAGCAGAATTTTGCCTCAGGGTGAATATACCTCCAGTCTCACTTATGTCTAATATAGATATATTTAGATTAGATTTTGGACCTCAGATTTTAGACTTGATGCTGGAAAATTAAAACTTTGGGGACTGTTGGAATGGAATGAATGTATTTTGCATGAGAGAAAGACATGAATTTGGGGAAGGGGGCCAGGGGTGGGATGTTCTGGACTGAATATTTGTTTTCTACCACAGATTCATATATTGAGGCCTAACCCCCACTATGATGGTGTTTGAATATAGGGCCTTTGGGTGGAAATTAGGTTTTGACCAGTAGTGAGGGTGGGGCCCTCATGATGTCATTAGAGGCCTTATAAGAAGAGGAATAGAGAGAGCTCTTTCTCTCTCCCTCCACGGGCCTGCAGAGGAAAGACCATGTGGGGACATAGTGAGAAGGCAACCATATACAAGCCAAGAGGAAAGCTAAACCAAATCCAATGTGTTGACACCTTGA
Organism: Neotragus pygmaeus; assembly: GCA_006410875.1. NCBI lineage: Eukaryota > Metazoa > Chordata > Mammalia > Artiodactyla > Bovidae > Neotragus > Neotragus pygmaeus. Next base: position 410,215 of record SJYV01038749.1, on the reverse strand, counting down.
CCTTGAACTTCCTAGCCCCCAGAAGTGTAAAAGAACTAAAATGTGTTAAGTTGCCTGGTCTATGGTATTTTGTCATGATAGCCACGAAGATCAAGACACTAGACATGTTGTTCAGTCGCTAAGTCATGTCCAACTCTGTGTGACCACATGGACAGCAGCATCCCAGGTTTCCTTGTCCTTTACTATCTCCTGGAGCTTGCTCAAACTCATGTTCATTGTGTTGGTGATGCTATCCAACCATCTCATCCTCTTCTCCTTTTGCCTTCAATCTTTCCCAGCATTAGGGTCTTTTCCAATGAGTCGACTCTTCACATGGACACTCTTCAGGTAGCCAAAGTATTGGAGCTTCAGCTTCAGCATCAGTCCTTCTGATGAATATTCAGGGTTGGTTACCTTTAAGATTGATTGGTTTGATCTCCGTGCAGTCCAAGGGACTCTCAAGAGTCTTCTCCAACACCACAGTTCAAGAGCATCAGTTCTTTGGCAAGAGAGATGACTTTTTTTGAAATCAGTTTTGAAATAAGTAGGACAACCATGATAATTCTTGGCATCCTGCAAGAGCAGTGAGCCCAAGACTGAAGCAAGTGGGTTTCTGAAGAAAGATCCACACTTTATAGAAAGGATCTACAGAAACTAGAGGAGAACAAGGAAGTCTAAATCCTACACAGGGCTAGCTTACAGATTCCTTGGGAATTTCTGGCAAGAACCTGGTGTTGGAGACCCAGAAAAGTATCTACTGGGTCAGTGCCCATTGGGTTAGTGAGACTGGCAGTCTGCAGTCAACTTAGGTAGGAAGATGAAATTCTCGAGATGAATGTTTCCATGTCTGTCATGCATAGAAAAACCACAGACTAGACCATCTCCAGAATTTATTGATTGTAGGGAATTAAAGCAATTAAAATGTTTATTTTCTTTTGTTTCCTTTGCCCTAGGAGGGCCTGCTGCTGCTGCTGCTAAGTCGCTTTAGTCGTGTCCGACTCTGTGCGACCCATAGATGGCAGCCCAGATGGAGAGCATCCTGCAGGATTTTAGACTGCAGAGGTACAGAGACTTTTTAGGAGGTTTACTGTATGGATCATATTTAAGAATGTGAAATAACTGAGAATGAAATTTTAGGAAAGGAGACTTGAAGATAGAGATGTGAAAGTTAAGTACAAGGATCATATAAGAATAAAGTGCTGAATAAAGTGTTTGCTTATCTGTCTAAAGAATAGATTCATCACACCTCCTAGAGTCTAATCAGACCATAGGCAGAAGGTCAGGTACTCATTGTCCAGAACGTTCCGTTATGGTGTGACCGGTTTGTACCTCCACTTACCTCTACTCAGGTGTAAAACTAGAGAGTGAGCTCCTGCAGAAGAGGGATGGCTGGACCAGTCTGACGGTGCTGGGCAAGGTCCTTCTTCATGACCACTAGCTGGTTTGGGTCCAGTCTTCAAGTTCATCTTACCAGTCTGTTCCCCCACCTATGGACCCTGTTATTTGTGCAGATGTCCACACCTTGTTAGGATCTGTGGACTCTCCACACCATGAGGCTGGCCCTTCAGTCTCTGTACAATAGCTCTGAAGATGGTCAGTTGCTCATCTTTAGCTCTTATCTGCAACCAGGTGTCTGCGATTCTCAAAACCACGCTCAAAAGTGGACTTTAAGAGTCAAGATGGCGGTGGCCATGCAGGGCTGCAGCCTGCTCTGGGTGGTGACCACTCTGGAAGCAGGCTCCAGGACTCTGGTGGCTGGATCCAGATGACCCCCTGACCTCTCACTGGCAGCTGGGGCCATGCTACGTATCTCTGGGGTGGCTTCCCTGTGGCCACGGTAGGAACAGTTTCAGGAGCCCAAGGCTGAAGAGTGCATATGTTAACCGAGCCTGGCGGCCATGTAGGAACCACTATGAGTACAGCTGGTAGCAGGGGAGCAGAAGCATCAGTTCTGCAACTCGTGGAAGAGCCCAGGGCCAGGATGCTCCAGAGGCGTGAGAGCTGGTGGTGGCGGCAGGAGCAGAGGGAGGAGCCAGTGGCAGAGGAGTGCACGGCCCGGCTGCAGGCTGAGGCCAGGAGCGCCTGCGGTACCACGTGGACCCGAGGAGCCTGCAGGACTGGGAAAAGCAGCATCGCAAGCATCTCAAGGAGCAACAAAGGAGGACCCAGCTCCTGCACTGAGTTCTTGCCAATAAAACCTGCTGTCTGATTGCCCCTCCCCCTCAAAAAAGGGCTTTAATTTCCACAACCTGGGCAGCTCCGTCTCGCTTCCCATAATTCTAAGTGAGCACCTTCTTGGTTCTATCCTCATTCAAGGTCAGCACGTGTGTCACATAGCCAGGCTGGACCATGTACAGGGAACACTCTTTCCCGGGATGTTCCAATAGGCAAGATCACGTCTGCTCTTGTATTTCCTATCTTTCACTGGAGTCTATTTAGAGCTGTGTGAATGTGTGTGATATTCAACCTGATTTATCTTATTTTGACTGCACTGAAAAATTATTTAGACGATCTAACTTACTGAAGCCAGAGTATGAGATCGCCAGAGGAAAATCAATGGTTTTATAAATTAGACAAATACAAGTGATTCTGTGGGTAATATTTTTGTATNTTATCTTATTTTGACTGCACTGAAAAATTATTTAGACGATCTAACTTACTGAAGCCAGAGTATGAGATCGCCAGAGGAAAATCAATGGTTTTATAAATTAGACAAATACAAGTGATTCTGTGGGTAATATTTTTGTATATCTGGCTAAATATATGAGGAAAATTAGTGATCTACTTAATTCTGCCTTCAGTGTTGTTTCTGAGCATCCCTTCATTAAAAAAAAAAATCAGATAAATTTATTTTCTGCCCTAATTTTAAACCTATGATGCTCATAGCAATTGCTTTTATTTAAAACAAAATGAAACACAAACATAGCCCCAAATAATAAAATGCTGGAAAGTATTAACACCCTGTGTGTCTATCCATTTCTTCCTCTTCATTGCCCCACTCCCGAGAGAGAGAGATTTCACCTATTCTGCTCAAAGATGTTGTGACTGTTCATGCTTATTTATCCTTTAATATGCCCATTTTAGGATACTGTCTATTAACTTCCTGCTCAATAATCAAGTTCACATTCTTATACCCATTCAATCTTGTCTTTCTTGTTCTCCCACCTCCTAATTTGTATGGTTCTATAAATATTTTAGTTTCCATTTCAGCTGTCTTCATAAAAATTTTAAAATACATCCAAACTTCTCTTTCTTTTCATCAATGTGAACATCATATCTGGTGTAATCATATTATAAGATGATGCTATTGAGGNCACCTCCTAATTTGTATGGTTCTATAAATATTTTAGTTTCCATTTCAGCTGTCTTCATAAAAATTTTAAAATACATCCAAACTTCTCTTTCTTTTCATCAATGTGAACATCATATCTGGTGTAATCATATTATAAGATGATGCTATTGAGGCACCCCTCTTCCTCTTGCCTTGCCAGATACTGACAGCTCCCATTATGCTTTGTCATTGCCAAGGCAGCTAACACGTGACACCTGTACCTTAATTGTACATTCTGGGCTTAGTAGGTTGATTCACTCGAGTACTTGAAAACTATTGAAGATCCCTGAACTGAGTCACTGGCTGCTGGTACAATCAGGTGAGTTCTTCCTCTTTAAAGCTGTGGGACACTGGGTACAATTCAAGAACTTTTGAGACCTCCACTATTCCATTCGGAAGCCTCTATCCCTATATGACTATCTGAATTTAAATTAAAGGCAAATAAAATTTAGAATTCAGTTACATTAACCACATTTCAATGGACATAAACTCGAGCAAACCCCAGGAGATAGAGAAGGACAGGGAAGCCTGGCGTGCTGCAGGGGGTCACAAAGAGCTGGACATGACTTAACGACTGAATGAAAACAACTCCCATATTTCAGGTGTACAACAGCTACACGTAGGTAGTGGCTACCATATCAGAGAGTGCATATTTGGAAAACTTCCATCCTCATGGAAATGTCTATTTCTGCCTTGCTAGATGATGGGTTCTTAGTAGGTGAGATGAGGAAGATGAATCAGATGATTTCCAAACTGCCTCCAGTTTTCTCACTGAATGCAGTTTTTCCCAAAGTTGCTGAGGAAGCCCTCCCACAAAGTTAAGGCTGGTTTTCTAAAAAGTGGCAGAAAAAACAAGAGGTGTTTTCAGGGAAAGAGGGCTCAAGACAGAAGGAAAGAAATTTAATCCCATCAGAGATCTTGTTCAGAATAAGAGAGTTGGGGGACTCACCAAGTGTTCAGGCTCAGTTTGTAAGCTGCCTTTCCATCACTGTTATGTGTGTTCATGAAACTTGTTCACGGTTAGTCTAGCACATGCCATGGGATGTCTCATTTTTCCTATTCAAAGCTCTCCCTTCACTTGGCTGTTTTTTACTTTATTGTGTATTCAAACTTGTGTGCCTTAAAACAAATGAGAACCACATAACCCAGGAAGACTGAGACTTAGTGCCAGCAAAGTCAGAAATCAGAAATGATTTGCTTTTTGTTAGTTTCAGGACACTAATCCTTCTGGTGGCAGCAGCACTGAAAGCAGAGAACTGATGTGTGCAAGTAAATTCCACGCATATAAACAAAGGAGATTATGTGTGTCATTTGCCTGATTCCATGCCAAGTACCTGGAGATGCTGGCTAATTAGCTACATAGTGTTATATCCAGAGGACCAGTGTGCTCAGAGCAACAAGGATATCTTAGATCCCCTGTGTCAAGAGGCAGCTTCATTCTGGCACAGTGTTTCCCTGGAACTACGGGCTCCCAGTCCTGTGGGAAGGCAAATGGGGGTGAGGGGGTGTGGGCAGGATGGATGAGATGGTGAAAGAGAAGGACTTAAAATGATATCATAGAAGGATGTAAAATAGAGAAGGGAGAAGATTATGGAAGCAAATGAGTAAACACTCTTTCCCATTATCATGTTGTTGGTCAGTCACTAAGTTGTGTCAGTTTTGTGACCCCATAGACTGTAGCCCACCAGGCTCCTCTGTCCATGGGATTTCCCAGGCAAGAGAGAGAAGTTGCTGTTTCCAGTTGCCATACCGGAAAGAGTTGCCATTTCCTTCTCCAGGGGATCTTCCCAACCCAGGGATGAAACCCACATCTCCTGCTTGGCTAGTGGTTCTCTACCACTGAGCCACCTGGGAAGCCCTCCCACTATTATAAAAACAGGGAAAACATCACTAGCACACCAGCAGTATGCAGATGGCGGGCACTCTTAAGTGAGGTCTCTAAAAGGATTCAAGTTTCTGATTCCATGTCTAACTGCCATTCTGTCGTTCTATGCACCTAACACAGTGCCTGGGACATATTAGGCAGTCAGTGAATACAGAATGGAATTGGTCCTACTGCATTGGTCTTATGGCATTTACAGAGTTTCATGGCAGCAGGGAGGTGTGTTGGCAATCAGGGAGTTCTGTAACCTTAGCATCAGACCTCACTGTGATGTCATTCTAGGGATTCGGACCGACCTCAGCTCCTACAGAGTCTCTGAGCTTCTTTTTCAGTGAAATGGAGATCATATTACATGTCAGCACATACAGAAACTTAACAGATATGTTTTTTGTTTTTTGTATTTTCTTTTTTTAGCAATGCATACAAATCTCTGCAATCCTACACTCAGAAATTATTAAAATATTATGAATGTATTTATGAAATATGTCATCTTGAAGGCCTTGCCTTTGATAAGAATAAGATTGTTAAAGGCAATGCAGGTCATTTATTTGAAGAAGAAAGTCAGATTTATAGACTAAATGATTTTCAACGGCTTTTACCATGCTATGGGCTTCCCTGGTGGTTCAACGGTAAAGAACCCACCTGCCGTTGCAGGAGATGTGGGTTCAATCCCTAGATCAGGAAGACCTTCTCCAAAAGGAAATGGCAACCCATTCCAGTATCCTTGCCTGGGAAATTCCATGGACAGAGGAGCCTCGTGGGCTACAGTCCATGGGGTCAAAAAAGAGTCAACATGGCTTACTAAACAACAACAACAATAGCCACGTTACAGATTTTTATATAATTTTCCACTAGTCCTTCATCATATCCAAATCCTACCTTCTCTGCCAGGCCCTGGTCCCCAGCATCTGATCCCTTACCTTTTTGATTTCCTAGTGGGCCATCCCAGCAATAGTTTGGGACAGAGAGAGATCAAGGCATGTATCCCTAGCTGTCTCCCCACCTTGGTGTCTCAGTTGTAATAGGAACCCTGCACCTCTAGAATGTCACATGGTCTCAAGTTCTCAGCTTAAGCTCTCACCACCCTTTCTTTCCTCGCCTTGTCCTGTCAGGCCTCTAAAGGGTAAGCAGTTTTCCACTTTCATTAATCCTTGGGAGCTTCAGCATCACTTGAATAACCCAACTTCATCTCTATAGTCACTTAATTATGTTCTCTTTGAAATTCCAACTTTCTGTTGTATTCTGAGGCCCTATGGGATCTTTGGGGGGGCTTCCCTGGTAGCTCAGATGGCAAAGCATCTGCCTGCAATGAGGTAGACCCGGGTTCGATCCCTGGGTCAGGAAGATCCACTGGAGAAGGAAATGGCAACCCACTCCAGTACTCTTGCCTGGAAAATTCCATGGACTGAGGAGCCTGGTAGGCTACAGTCCATGGGGTCGCAAAGAGTCGGACATGACTGAATGACTTCATTAAGTACTTATGGGATCTCTGAAGTGCTCACCTTTAGCAACAGACCCACAGTCCACTTATGTCTGTTCTCATTGCTAGGTCTGAATGGTGCCAAATAGTGTCTACCAGAGGTGGAAATGGATGGGAGAAAACTTCCACATATGCAGAGCTATTTTTATCCAATGAGTGTCATAGGGCTGGGGGTGAGAGCAGTTCAATTCAGCATCAAAACAGAAGCACCAGCATGATGACCTGGTGAATCTAGTTTTAACCTTGTATCCAGGTCTAGTGAATTTTTTGACCTGATTTTTGAACCCGGTCCCAATGTTGCTCCACAGTATAAGTCCACCCCTTTCTCTGCACGTCTCTGTGAACCCGCAGATAACCTGCTCGTATTTCCCATCACAATCCTCAAGCCACTCAGTAACTGAAGCCAAGGGTACCTCCTNTGGGATTGCAAAGAGTCGGACACGACTGAGCAACTGAACTGAACTAGGAGTGAAAGTTCATCCTCAGGACTATTGGATGCTATGATAGTAAATCTCTGATAGACATTCTCTCCTAGGTTACTTTCCTGCAAAAATTCAATTTCCAATCATATTGATTCTGCTTTTTTTGAGCCACATTGATGAGATCCATCTAGGCTTGGGATATAATTACAATTGCTTTGGGGAATTTAGTAACTTGATGGCTCAGATACAAGCATTTTCAGAGCCTCTACAATCTCTCATTTAAATCTCTCATTTAAACCAAAGATATGTGCCCATGAGAGAAAGAATGTAGAAATATAATAAAGATCATGGACATCAGAGCTGAGAATGAACCCTAAAACCATCCCAACCCGTGTGGCTTTGGGCAAAGCATTTCTACACCTTGATTATTCTCGTCTATAAAATGGACATAAAAATACCATACTTCCTCTCATATGAGATAAAATAAGGAAAGTAATGAACATGGTAAAGGCTCAGAAAGTGTAGCAAAAAGAAAAGAAGACCATACAGCTAACTCAATGTGGGCAAGTGAGGGTAAACCCAGGCACCACAGCCTCACCTCTTCCATGAGCTGCCAGTGGGGCAAAGGGTCAGATTTTGCTCTGAGAATTCTTTATGCATGCTGAATCTCTACAGACCTCCCCTCTGTCATTCATGTCTATGCCACCTCCTCGATTACCAAAGAGACAACTCTGCTTATAATATGTGATCCCAGGACTTTCCTGGTGGTCTGGTGGTTAAGATTCCATGCTTCCACTGCAGAGGCAAAGATTTGATCCCTGACTGGGGGAACTAAGATTGCCTCATACCGTGTGAAGTTGCCAGAAAAAGAAAATAAAATAGGGAGTGATTTAAAAAATAATTTGTGAGCTGCATTAACTGTGTATTTCAGAGGGGTGAGCATGCTCCTTTAATTTACATATATATATAAATTAAGTATATTATATACAATTATACACTTATTTTAATACATTTAATTTTTTAATTTATATATTTAAAATTTTAATATTTCAATATATTATATATAATTATGCACTTATTTAGCCCACAGCCCTGATGGCTCAGAGGTTAAAGCATCTGCCCGCAATGCGGGAGACCCAGGTTCGATCCCTGGGTCTGATCCCTGGGTCGGGAAGATCCCCTGGAGAAGGAAATGGCAACCCACTCCAGTATTCTTGCCTGGAGAATTCCATGGACAGAGGAGCCTGGTAGACTACAGTCTATGGGGTCGCAAAGAGTCGGACACGACTGAGTGACTTCACTTCACTTTATACACTTATTTATGTATTATATATATTTATATATTAAATATTGTTTATCTGATGCATACTTTTATTTAATCTATCTTAAATGATCCCCCTGGAGGAGGGCATGGCAATCCACTCCAGTATTCTTGTCTGGAGAATTCCATGAACAGAGAGGAGCCTGGCGGGCTATAGTCCATAGAGTCACAAAGAGTTGGACACGACTGAAGCAATTTAGCATGAACACATGCATATCAAATTATATTATATCAAACAATGATGACAGTGGTGGTTTAATTGCTAAGTCACATCTGACTCTTTGGGACCCTATACACTGTAGCCCACCAGGCTCCTATGTCCATGGGATTCCCTAGGCAAGAATACTGGAGTGGGTAACCATTCCCTTCTCCAGGGGATCCTCCCAACCCACAGATCAAACCCATGTCTCCTCTGTTGGCAGGAGGATTCTTTACTACTAAGCCACCATGGAAGCCCATATTAAATCATATATCTTCACTTCACAAATTAAAATTGTATTCTGATTACCCTGAAGTTCTAGATTTTTTGTGACAATGCATCTGTTAATGGGTTCGAATAAGAATAAAACCATCTGCATAAGTTCTCTTAGTGGCATGCGCCTCCCTTTCTGTCTGTCTCTCTCTCATAATCATACAGCAAAGTGTAACTGGGAATTTAAAATTATACTGACCTCAAATTCCACCACAGGTTACAAGTCAAAAACATCTCTATGCATGTAATGCCTTCCATTTAAAGGTAGGTGCTGAGATACAGTTTAATAAGCAAGAAATTGATGGAAGTTACTGTCCAGCACTGGCTCACATTATTATGTCCCCGCTCACTTCTTCATTACCCCTGGCCCTTCACACTAGGGAAGCAGTCAGATTTATGAGAAAGAAGCCCAAGAATTAAGTGAAGAACACGGTGCAAAGAGCTAATAGTAGATTTCCAGCTGGTCAGTCCCCTTTAATGGTGAGAGGGAAGTGAGAGGAAAGCCAGGCGGAGTGACTCATCAGATCCTAGGACGTGGGAGAATTAGATTTAAGTGAAAAAGGATGTTTCCTAGGAAACTACATGATCGGCTTGTGAAACATCAAACAAGTGCAATTTCCTCACAACAACCATGACTAAATTGATCTACCTCAGCCAGCTTTATCAGTAGGGGGGAGATTAGCTGCCTTTTGTGTTTTCTTAGTTACTATCATCAAATTGTCTATTACGTGACAGCTTCAGTTGCTGTGTTTCTGACCTTCTATAAGGACAGCCATGGCATTTGCTGTTATGTAATTGGAAAACAGGTTTTCTTTCCTCCCTATTTCCCATCTCTCCCCCAACCCCCCTAAACCCTTGGAACACCCACCTCTTCATCACCCCCTTTCTAACTTCAATATAAGTTTCTGACACTGTCATTGCAGCAAACCACAGGATTCAGTCATTAGAATCACTAAAAATATCCTCCCAGCTTTAGTCATCCGGGGATCTAAATTAACTTACTCTCTTTTAACCATGACAGTGAATAATCTGTAATTCACATTAATAGGGCAAAGGAGGTCCGTCTGGATGAGAAAATGGTCTGAAAATAAGTGGAAATACTTTGAAAAAATAGAGCTCATTACCAAAAGCACATGGAGTATTTAACTCAAATACATTAACCATATAGAGTCTAATCAAAATTTTTAGTTTAAAAAAAGGTTGATAATTAGCATGCTAATTGATCAGAAAGCAGAACCTTGTTGTTCAAAGGAGTTAATTATTCATAAAATTCTGGAGATTTTTCTGGAGTCACAGATTTGAACCCTGTGGTTTGGAGAAGGGAGCCACTGGCCTCTCTCACCACCTAGGGACAGCTGGGAATTCATACCTGGATAGGGCTTTGAGGATTTCTGCTTCTTGAATGACAACAATTGTTACTGTATTAATGGAGATTTGCAATTGAATCCACTTGCTCAGTCAACTAAAATTTGTTCAGTGTCTAGCATACATTGGACAATGTTTTGGTGGTTAGAACTAAGAAAGAGATGACCGCTCCTTCCCCAAATCACCCTCTAATAGAAGGAGGGAGACAAGATAAAAATTCAACAAACATATGTCAATTTCAGATACTGGTAACTTCTGCAAAGAAAATAAATGAAGGTGATCTGGTCAAGTGACCCACGTAGGTACATAATTTGCACTCATGCGTCTCAAACTGTCTCTGGTCTGTCTGTGTTGAGGACATATTATTCTCACAGCCACCACCTCATCCACTATGGGCCAAAACTTTTGTAAGTTACAATACAAATAAATTACCAAAAATTAAGTCCAATTTTTGAAATTATTAGATTCAATAGGTATAAAATCACCTCATCAAATTTCTGATGAATTTTCTGAATGTCTATTCTTTTCTAATCCAGACCACTAACAGCAAATGGATGGCAGAGACCGCTGTATTCATACCACATTTTGAGAGTAACTTACACAGGGGCTAGTCAGAGACACTTACTCTCCAGGTCCAAACATTTTGTCTCATATTGAAGATTAGTCACCTACTATAGTACACTGTAGACTCTTAATAAATGTGAGTCAATTAGCAGTGGTTTAGTTAACACTGTAGTATTTCAAATTATTTAAGATTCTTAATTTTTCAGATCTACCCTGGATATTTGGCTATCTCCACTTTCAATATTGTTTCTTAGGCAAAGATATGTTTAGAATTCCAACTAACCATCTTCAAAACAATTTTTCTTAATGTAGCTACTACGTATTCACTGTTTTATCCTGCATCAGGTATTATGGTAAGGATTTACATATATAATCTCATTTGAATTTCAAATAACCCTAAAAGCAGAAACTATCATTGTCCTTTCTTCAGTTAGGAAACAAAAGATTTTACATATGTGCCTAGAGGGGTCATTTTTTCCATTTACATTTTTTAAGCTCTCAGATTATGTAATTGTATTACCAAGATGAAAATTGGACACTCAATTCTGCCGGTGATGAAGTTCATTGGAATTCCACCAGTTACCTGTGAAGTAGTGTTGTGGCATGTCCAGAGAGTGGGAGGAAGCCGTCTCATCACTTCCCTTCTCAGTGATGATGGAAGATCCAGGAGGAAGTTCAACCACAGACAGTAGGTAAGTGCTGCAGAGTTACCTGGCGTTCAGGGAAGCGGCAGTTAGATCAGGGGCACTAATCGAGGGAGGGCCCTTCTCTGGCTTTATTTGGTCATTTTTATATTCCCTTTATTGCCACAGTTCTTTCCTCCACTCCTCCCTGGTGTGTTCTAATGGGTTCAACATGTGTGTCTTCTCAGTTCAACCAGTGGCATGGCTTCTAAATATTTCTCATAGTCTTTCATTCTCTCAGCGTCCTCTTTTAAAATCTATATAGTTTTTAAAAACTGTGTTACCATGTTACTGCTAACTCTTGTGGATTTTTGTCATTTTTCTTTAACCAATATCACAGAAATGGACACCTATATCTGCCTTTATAGAAGCAAAAAGAGCTGGGTCAGGTGGTACATCCACACTTCTGTGAAAATTGATCAGTATAGGTAGATTGTTCCCCAGAATGACCACTCAGCACCCCAACTCCCATCAGCAGAGAATGAATCCATAGGGACTTCCCTAGTGGTCCAGTGGTTAAGACTTCACCTTCCAAAGCAGGGGTTGCAAGTTCAATCCCTGGTCAGAAAGCTAAGATCTCACATGCCTCACAGCCAAAAAATCAGAACACAAACAACAGAAGCAATGCTGTAACAAATTCAATAAATAATTTTAAAATGGTCTACATCCAAAAAAATTTTATACATTTTTTTTAAAAAATTAAAAAGGAGAATGCTCTGTAACTTCACATTTCTTGATCTCTCTCAACCTCCTCCATAGCTATCAACTTTGAACCTCCCTTTTCCATTATCCCAACAATATCTTTCTCTTTTGTCCTACGTTATGGCCCTTTTTCTCAGACCCCATATCTTCCTCTAACTTAATTTATTCCCTTGATGGAACACAAAGTCCAGTGGCTTCTGGAAAATGACATGGTGATACATATTTTGAGAACTTGCTTGTGTGAAAATATCCACTATTTTCTAAAGGCTGTGACTCAGACTATTAAGAATCTGCTTGGAATGCAGGAGACCTGGGTTCAATCCCTGGGTGGGGAGATCCCCTGGAGTAGAAAATGGCAACCCACTCCAGTATTCCTGCCTGGAGAATTCTATGGACAGAGGAGCCTAGTGGGCTACAGTCCATGGGATCACAAAAAACTAGACATGACTGAGTGACTAACACTTCCATTCATAGTTTGGATGGTTATAGAAGTCTGGTGGATATTTTATTTATCACTCAAGTCAGAGGCCACCATTTCCAGTTGCTGTGAAGTTTCAGGGAGGTAGAGTCCCTCTTCTATGTGTTTTATTATTTCATTCTCTCTGTGGGATTTTGAAATCTTGTATTTGTTTCTGGTGTTCTGGAGAACAAATATATATTGGGATGATGCTACCTAAAATAAGTGACTTCCATTTGTTAGGCAGTTTTTTTATTCTTTAAATATTCCTTTTTCTCTGGTTTTTACTTTAGGATATAGTGACCTCTGTATTTTACAAAATATTTAATAATTTTTTTCTAGTTTTATTGAAAATAAACATGTATCCCTGTATAAGTTTAAGGTGTATAGCCTGAGGCTTTGATTTACAAATATTGTGAAAATACTTCCAAAATAAGTTTGGTTAGCATCCATAATCTCATATAGATCCAACAAAAATAAAACTTAAAAAAAAAAGTTTTCCTTGTGATGAGAACTCTCAGGATTTACTCTCAACTTTCCTAATATATTTAACTTTCCTAAAAATCATACGTCAATGTTACCTATCGCCATCATCTACATAACAGACATACTTAGTTGTGCTTTCCTTTATTGTACTTCACATATTTTGTGTTTTTTACAAACTGTATGTTTAAGGCAACCCTGCATTGAACAAATCTATCAATGATATTTTTCCAACAGTATTTGCTCACTTCATGTCTTTGTGGCACATTTTGGTCATTCTTACAATATTTCAATTTTTTCATTTATTATTATTACATATTTGTTATGGTGATCTGTGATTAGTGACGTTTGTTTTACTACTGTAATGTGCTAAAGTCTCAGATGATGGTTAGCATTTTTTAGCAATAAAGTGTTTTTGATTAAAGTATGCACATTGTTTTTTTTAAGACATAATGCTACTGTACATTGATAGACTACAGTGCAGTATAAACATAATTTTTATATGCACTTGGCAATAAAAAAATGTGTGTGATCTGATTTATTGAGATATTTGCTATATTGTGGTACTCTAGCACTGAACACACAATATCTCTAATGTGCGTCTGCATTTCTATTACTATTTATCTTATACCTGGAATATTGCATCTTTTCACCACTTTCCTCCAATTCTTCATCCCCCTACCCTCCACCTCTGGTAACCAAAAGTTTGATTTCTTTTTCAGTGAGTTTGCTTTTATTTTAGGTTTCACATATGAGATCATTCAATATTTGTTTTTCTGTGTCTAGCTTATTTCAATTAGAATGAGTGATGAAGAACTGATGCTTTGGTACTGTGGTGTTGGAGAGTCCCTTGGACTGCAGGAAGATCAAACCAGTCAATGCTAAAGGAAATAAACCCTGAATATTCATTGGAAGGACTGATGCTGAAGCTGAAGCTCCAATACTTTGGCCACCTGATGTGAAGAACTGACTCGTTGGAAAAAAAACCCTGATGCTGGGAAAGACTGAAGGTGGGAGAAGAGGACAGAGACTGAGATGGTTGGATGGCATCACCGATTTGATGGATATGAGTTAGAGTAAGCTCTGGGAGTTGGTGATGGACATGGAAGCCTGGCATGCTGCAGTCTGTGGGGTCACAAAGAGTTGAACATGACTGAGTGACTGAACTGAACTGAATGCCTTAAAGTTCCATCAGTTGCATCCAACTCGTTGTGACCCTATGAACTGTAGCCCACCAGGCTCCTCTGTCCATGGGATTTTCCAGGCAAGAGTATTGGAGTGGGTTGCCATTGCCTTCNTGAACTGAACTGAATGCCTTAAAGTTCCATCAGTTGCATCCAACTCGTTGTGACCCTATGAACTGTAGCCCACCAGGCTCCTCTGTCCATGGGATTTTCCAGGCAAGAGTATTGGAGTGGGTTGCCATTGCCTTCTCCAAGTTGAAATCCTAACCCCCAGTAATTCAGGACGTGATATTGTTTGGAATAGGATTGTTGCATATGTAACTAGATGAATAGTTGTGTGGCAATAAGGTGGATTCCTAATCTAATAGGACTGACTGACCTCATAAGAAGATGGCCATGTGAAGACAGAGATACAGAAGAATGCTGTGAAGATGCAGTTAGAGACTAGAGTGGTCTAGCTATAAGTCAAGGGTAACAAGGACTGCCAGGCATCATCAGAAGCTGGGAGACAGTCATGGAACCAATTTCCCCTCAGAATCCTCCAAAGGAACCAACCTTCACTGACACCTTAATCTCAGACTTCTAGCATCCAAAACTGTGTTATTTTAATACACCCAATTTGCAGATTTGGGGAAAAGGTCAGTTTTCATTCCAATCCCAAAGAAAGGCAATGCCAAAAAATGTTCAAACTACCACACAGNTGTTGGAGAAGACTCTTGAGAGCTCCTTGGACTGCAATGGGATCCAACTAAAAGAAATCAGTCCTGAATATTCATTGGAAGGACTGATGCTGAAGCTGAAACTCCAATACTTTGGCCACCTGATGCAAAGAACTGACTCACTGGCAAAGAACCTGATGCTGGGAAAGATCGAAGGCAGGAGGGGAAGGAGACAACATAGGAAGAGATGGTTGGATGGTATCACCGACTCTATGGATATGACTTAGAGTAAGTTCTGGGAGTTGGTGATGGACAGGGAAGCCTGGTATGCTGCAGTCCATGAGGTCACAGAGAGTTGGACATGACTAAGCGACTGAACTGAGACTGAACTGAATTCAATTCAGACTGAACTGAACTGAATTTACAGATTTTGGTGTCAAGAAGTAGGGTGGTGTTATAACAAATACCTGAAGACGTGGAAGTGGCTTTGAAATACAGTAACAGTTAGAGGCTGGAGGAATTTTGAGGGGCTTGATACAAAAAGCCTACATTGCTTGAAAAGATTGCTGATAGAAATATGGACATAAAGATGGTCCTGGTGAGGTCTGAGATGGAAATGAGAAACATGCTATTGGATGCTGGAGGAGACAGAATCCTTCTTGTCTCTCTGGTGACAGAGAACGTGAATTAGTTTTGCTCTACTGTTTTTTGAAAAATAAAACTTGTAAGAGATTTGAACTTATAAATGTAGCTGAAGATATTTCTGTAAGGTGAGTGCAGAGAAAAAGAGATCGAGCTGGGTAGTCAGG
The DNA here is from genome assembly GCA_006410875.1 of Neotragus pygmaeus. Lineage (NCBI taxonomy): Eukaryota > Metazoa > Chordata > Mammalia > Artiodactyla > Bovidae > Neotragus > Neotragus pygmaeus. The sequence goes on along the minus strand of SJYV01038749.1, from coordinate 394,422 downwards.
CAAGAAAAAGGAAATTTATTAGAGGGAAAAGAGAGAGTGACTGGCTCTTAAGGAGAACCAGTGTTCTCCCTTTCTGATGGAGTCCTTCTTATACCCCACCAATGAAAAATTCTCTGAAGGGATGGTCACGTAGCAGAGGTCTGAAAGCTGGTGGTCTCGCAGCTTTGAGAAGATAAGCACCAGTGAGACAACAGGATGCCATTTGAGCAATTTGGTCAGTCTCACTGTGATTTTATTCTTCATTTGCAAGGTCAACATAACAAGCCATCTCATCAATGAGACTCTATCTGGGCCCTATCAGTTTCCAAGCAAAGAGTGGAAGAAATGTTTCTCCTTGCTGCTGATAATAATATGTGAAAGAAAGAAGATAAATCAAAGGAGAATTGCTAAGTAGAAAGGAACCAGCGCTTAATGATTTGGAATACCCAGATACTTACTCTGGAGACAGAGTCAAGGTTGCAGCTGGACAACCATTTGCTAGAGAGATTAGGTACATTGATCCNTGAAAGAAAGAAGATAAATCAAAGGAGAATTGCTAAGTAGAAAGGAACCAGCGCTTAATGATTTGGAATACCCAGATACTTACTCTGGAGACAGAGTCAAGGTTGCAGCTGGACAACCATTTGCTAGAGAGATTAGGTACATTGATCCAATCAGCCATCTCAGCAGTAACTAGGAGTAAATGTGTGGTTCTCTGAGAAGTCTCTGTAGGGACCACTTGTTTTATGCTGTGATCCTCAATATACAAAGAAGACCAAGAAGGTTTCGAGAATTTTCTACCAGCAGAAATACTGTGTGTCTAGACTGAGAAGGATAAAGATGAGATGAAATGAAGAAGGAATGACTCCTGGGAGAGAGTCACTGATGCAAAAACCTGGCCCAAGGGGGAACTCCTAGTCTCTAGAGGGCAGGGCAACCCAGAGCCAGTGGGAGTGGGGCCACTCTAGCCAAGTCAGAGGACAGAGCATCAAGTCACACAGAACCATTCTTAGGTCTTGGAATCTAATGGAATTTTGTCCTGCTGAATTGCAAGCTTGCTTTAGACCTGGGATGTCTTTTTCCCTTGGAATTTCTCCCTTTTAGAATGGGATTATCTATCCTATGCATGCCCACCACTGTATCCTGGAAGCAGACATCTTGTTTTCTGAAAACCACACGCAACAGGCAGGAATGCATCTATCAATCAAGGAACACCAAGGATTAAGAGACACCGACAGATGACAGGGGACAGGCACGGAGCAGAATCTTTCTGAAATCCGTAAGAAAAGAAGCAACTCTACTGACCCNCACACGCAACAGGCAGAAATGCATCTATCAATCAAGGAACACCAAGGATTAAGAGACACTGACAGATGACAGGGGACAGGCATGGAGCAGAATCTTTCTGAAATCCATAAGAAAAGAAGCAACTCTACTGACGCTTTGAGTTTTTTATATCTAGCTTCCAGAATTTTGAGACAATCCACTTCTGTTTTTTCAAAGCACATAGTTCACGATACTTTTTAATGCCAGCCCTAGGAAATACGCACGTTCAGTCTACTTTCTCCAGTTAGCAAGAATATAAACTACAGTTCTATTTCAATAGATTTTAGAACTTATCCTTAGATACAGTTGAAAGTCAGAATGCTCATACTTTTTTCTCCATAGACAAATTCTTGTAAAGGAAAAAAAAAATGTGACAAAAGATACACTTTTGTCTTCTTCAAAAGAGTAATCATCAAGGATATATTTTTTCCTCCTAATTCACAATAAAATTAAAATGACTATAAGCATTAATTCAAATATCACAGAACTAATGTACATATTATTGTATATATATATATATATATATATATATATCAAAAGAAAAAGGTCAAGTAAGATTAATGGATATACAATGGAAATAAAACAATTTATAGACCAAAATTTTATAAAATAGAAAAAATTTATAAAATAGCATAAAGATTGTCCTTGTTTTGTACTGAATGTGTTTTCATTTTTATGATATTTCTCTGATTCAAATTCATAGGATGGTAACACTTAGGAGGGGTTCAGCTACGTAGGTAATGATCAAAACGCTGTAAAGAAAGATTTTTAGAACATGCTTTCAGACTGTTTCACTAGTAAATATAAAAATCATTTTCCAATTGTTATGATAATATCGTGTGTGTTCTTCCCCTTAGCTTCTTTCCCCTGCTGTCTCTCTTAACACTTAGGAATAATTTTCACAAGGTTACCCATTCTAAGTGTGCCAATAAATGTAATTATATTTATTTCAGAAGGCAGAGTTAAATTTATAGAAGTAAAAACAACACCATTTTTTATTTATAACCACGGGAAATTTTAATAGTTTACTGTAGCAGTGCATAATGTGATGTATGATGTGTTTAACAAGATTATGATTCAGTATAAACTCTGGGGAATTCCTCAAGAACCCTCTCCCCTCCAGTGTTTCTGTTTGTAGTTTAGTAAAAGAGCACTGAATTAGAAATCAAAGGATTTGGGCAAGTTCTCTGCCAGGAAGTGACAGCTCCCTCCCCTGAGCCATCTAGTGTTCTTGAGATTGACCTTCATCATTGTACTTCCCACACCTTTCTGCACTGACTGGCTTCTTCCTCAGGGTTCCCACTGTGCGCATGCTTAGTAGCTTTGGGTCATGGACTATAGCCCGCCTGGCTCCTCTGTCCATGGGATTTCCCAGGCAATGATACTGGAGGGGGTTGCCATGCCCTCTTCCAGCAGATCGCCCCAGCCCAGCAATTGACCCCATGTCTCCTGCACTGCAGGTACATTCTTGACTGCTGAGCCACTAGGGAAGCCAACCCGTAATTAGTGCCTTAAACTCAGAGCTTGGCTTATCAGCCTTAGCAAAGCGCTCATTGGGTACCTGTGTGCTAGGTCACTTTATGTCCAACTCTGTGATCCTCTGGACTGCAGCCCACCAGGTTCCTCTGTCCATGGGAATTCTGCAGGCAAGAATACTGGATTGGGTTGCCTCATTAGCTCTTTGTTAAACGAGTGAGTGAGGAAACGAAATGTGAGATATTGAATAATGCCATGGACTTGTTTCCTCAAAGGGAAAGGAGCACCTCAGAGCTGCAAGTTCAGCTATATTGCTTCATAAATGTTCATATAGTTTAGATGAAAAAGTGTTGTCTTCCATGTCTGCAAACAAAGGATAGCTGTGGTCCAAGCCATTAGCACCACTGCACCAGTAGGGCACCCTTAGGGGACTTAGGCTGGGAAAAAACAGGATACAAGCCCCAGATAGCTAAGGTGCATATCAAAGGATTTCAAAGAGCCCAGACTCTTGCACCTTTCCATATACAGAAAAGCGCTAAATTCATTAACTTGAGATGTCTGATTTTCTTTAATTATCATAATCTTTAGATGTTCCAACTACATGGTTTTTGTTGCAAATGCCCCCATATATCCTGGCTCCTCCCTTGTCTGTTTGGAGCAGTCCTTCAGAGCATCCGAGAGGCTGCCTTGTGGGCTTATGTCCTCAGCTTTGTCTGCCAAATAAAACACAATTCTCAACTTTTAGACTGCATTTTTATTTCAGTCGACAATATTTTATACCAGGTAGCGCTAGTGGTAAAGAATCCGCCTGCCAATGCAGGAGATAGAAGAGATGTGTGTTCGATCTCTGGGTTGGGAAGATTCCCTGAAAACGGGCCTGGCAAACCACTCCAGTATTCTGGCCAGCTTCTGGGGGTTTAACAAAATGTTATGACTCACAAGATAAAACAGACAGCATTGTAAAACGGTTAAAGTGAAACCAGAGTTGAATTCTGCACACAAACTGATGATGATATGTTTGCAGCCTGGGATTATAAGTGGGGACCCAGGAAGCTGCAATTTGAAGTCTCATCCATGGAGTGGAAGCACTGCCCAGGGTCTTTTCCCAACTGGGGCACCAGATTGTGGTTAACAAGTGACTTCAGTTCAGTTCAGTCACTCAGTCATGTCCGACTCTTTGCGACCCCATGAATTGCAGCACACCAGGCCTCCCTGTCCATCACCAACTCCCGGAGTTCACCCAAACTCATGTCCATCGAGTCAGTGATGCCATCCAGCTTAGCGCTGTTTAATCTGGATGTTGGTCAGCCCATTTTGGTGATGTATGTGCTATTACTCTTTTCTATTATTTCACTTTCTCTTTTCTTTCAATGATTGTATATTGAAATTAAGTTAAATAATCATCTATTAAATATCGAAACTGTTTATTCTGTGGGTGACAAGTAGTTTCTTTTGTTAACAAATCCTTCAAACCTAAAACAAAAGTAAATTCTCAGCAAAACAATCCTGCTGCTGCTGCTGCTGCTGAGTCGCTTCAGTTGTGTCCGACTCTGTGTGACCCCATAGATGGCAGCCCACCAGGCTCCTGCATCCCTGGGATTGTCCAGGCAAGAACACTGGAGTGGATTGCCATTTCCTTCTCCAGTGCATGAAAGTGAAAAGTGAAAGTGAAGTCGCTCAGTCACGTCCAACTCAAATCTACCCCAGGGACTGCAGCCTATGAGCCTCCTCTGTCCATGGGATTTCCCGGGCAAGAGTGCTGGAGTGGGTTGCCATTGCCTTATCCCAAAACAATCCTACTGGACTTTAAATCCTATACTTGCCCAGCCTCAAGACTAAAGAAAGAGCCTTGAGTGAGCAACAGAGACATCAATTGTTTAATGGAGGGGGGGATCTTAAATATATCTGAAACAAGGTCCTAGAGCAGACAGTGGGTAGGACATGGTAATAGTCTTGACTCCCAGGGAAAGAAGGAGATTATTTGTTATAGGGGAAATTGACATCCAGTTGGCTCATCTGTTGCCAGGGAAACCAAGCAAAGGGGCATGTCCCTCATTGTCCCTTTGATAAACTACCATAGTGGAGATAGTTCTGAATTTTACATTAGAACAATCACTAGCAGGGACCAGGGACAAGAACCTAGGCATTTACTCACTTACTAACTAGGCTTTAAGACTAAAAAGGAAGATCAGTCAGGTGACTAGGGACTGGTCCAGCAAGCGATAGACAGAGAGCAAGAGAAAACAGCCATCACAGGTTTCCTGGTACAACCAGATTGGTACAGCGAAAAGTGGGGAGAGCCCTTCCTTCAGCTCCCAGTCAGAAGGCCACCTCCTTGGGAAGGGCAGAATGTCAGCAGTTTGCAGCCTGCCCCAGATACCTCTTGTTGGGATTAAGGTCCTGGTGAGTGCAGCCCAGAGCTTGGGGCTCCCTTCATCTGCCCAAACCTCCCTCATAAGACAGGACTCCTTGGGTCTGGCATAGCTAAAAATACCCAAGGCCCTTTCTCCATCTCCTGGGCTGGTGGTGCCACCCCAAAACAAGAAAGCTGAGGAGACCCAGACTGCAGAACACCCATCCATGGATTCTCAGGTCCTAAAGCAAGATTGTTACCTAGAGAATAATATTCCATTTTCCCCACTGTTAGCATATGAGCTCTGGGTCTGAGAGATTTCCTGAGGGAAGAAGCAGGCCATAGATGTTCTTAATCCGATCCCCCACCACCCGGCCCCAAAATATTGACTTCATTTGAAAGGTCAAGCCTAAAAATGCTTTGTTTGTTTTTTTAAACAGTGGAATCTGTGCTAAAAGACGATGGGGAGGAGATGTATGGATTCACTGTTGATGTATCAGTCAGTGAGCAGCAGGGCAAGAGACCAGAAGGAGTCCTCCTAATATCCGAAAAATCTCTAACGTGGTCCCAGGCTGGTGTGAGAGTTCCTGTCTCACACATGGTCTCCACTGACACCAGGCACATGTGCTCTCACTGCCAGAACTGCTTGTTGTTTGCCCATTGACTCATTTAGAAATTAATGACTCAGGTTTTTGAGTCATCCTACAAGGTCAAGGTGCAGCCAGAGTCATAGGAAGAGTACGGCAGCCTCCTTAAGCCATCAGAGGTCTCCAAAAAAAAAAAAAAAAAAAAAGACAAGAGAATTTGGAACCTAAGTTAAAATACTATAAGGGGCAAGAAAGCACTAAGCCTTTGCATAATCCTTTAGCACTGCTTACTTACAGGGAGCTGCCGATTTAAAGAGTGTGGAGAAGCTATCTTTGGAACCATTTTCACAGCCTTCCAATTGATTCATTGCTTCTGCCACTTTGAGCTACAAGGCTAAGGGCATAGAAATCAGCCATCTACATTGTATGTCTATCTCCATCATGTTCTTTTCTTAAGATACTCTTGCAGGTTTAATAAGTGTTTATATTTAAACTGTTATATCTGTCAATCAAATGTCTCCAGTCAGTCATATATCTAGCTTAAGATGGAAGAGGGGCAAAAAGCTGTTAAGATGACTTGGCTGACACAATGTGTGTGAGATCTATTCAAAGAACAGGTTAAAAATGTATTTGTTATACACAGTTAAGTTTGGAACAGAAAGTTTGTCCTCTTAAACCAGCCACTGGATAACTTCAATGACTCCATCATTTTTCCTTCTTCCCTTTAGGACTTATGTATTAATAAATACATATATAAGACATTTCTCTCACTCAGGTCAGTGTAGTTTTGACTGCAAATATCAGTGCACCTGTATTGTGAAGCAACCATTTTATATTATTACCTTTAATGTTATCAAAAGCATTTATTATGTGAGCATGTAATATGTAATTTGTAAAATTACCAGGTAACTGTGTTAAAATGTATTGGGGCAGGATTATCTACGTCATGCTCACCTTTTAATAATGTGGGACTTGAGTAAATTGCAGCAGTTCTCTGAGTCTCATGTTCTTTACATGCAAAATAAAGTGTGGCTTTTCTGCCTCCACGCTTCTTTCCTTCCAATCAACATCCATTAAACAACCACCGGTATGCTGTGTGTTCTGTGCTTAATCACTCAGTCCTATCTGACTTTCTGCGACTTCATGGACTGCAGCCCGCCAGACTCCTCTGCCCGTGGGGGTTCTCCAGGCAAGAATACTGGAGTGGGTGGCCATGTCCTCCTCCTGGGGATCTTCCTGACCCAGGGTAACTTTTGTAAACGCATATCAGGTCATAGCACCTAAATGATTTTAAATCCTCCAGGAACTCCTCATCACCACCAAAATGATGTCCATATCCCTTAGACTGATCTTAGAACACTCTGTGATCGGTAATCTGCCATTTTTATGTTCCTTCTTCTCCACACATGCACATATATGTCACATTTAAGTCTAGTTACAGTAATCAGAGTTTGCTAACATGACCTTTTCCTTTCTGGACATGAACACTTGCAAATAAGCCATCCTTCTTCCCAATATGTCACCTGGAAAATTTTCCTCATCTTTCTTCTCCAAATCCTACCTAACCTATGTTTCAATGCTTTCTTGAATATACTTGTAGATATACTTCCATTTTGACACATGTCATTGTAGGTAGTCTATATATTATGCTTCCCCATTAAATTATTAGTCCCTTTTAGTGCAAAAATAATGTTCCATTCATTTTCAACAATGAACCAAAAATCAATGTTCCATTCGTCAACAATAAACAATGTCAGCAATAGTAGATTATTCATTATGTTGTGTGAAATGTTTATGATTACGAAATAGCTATTAATATCATATTACATCCTAACCACTGGGTTAAGCAACTCAAAAAAGAAAAAAAAAACAAAAAACAAACCCCAAAACCCTATTCAATCTTTAAAAAAGTAAAGATGAGAGAATAAATTCTAAATAAATAAATAGTTAACTCAATGGAAGACTGAAAAGTATAAAAAAGAAGAAGAAAAGGGGGAAAAAAAAGAGTTGCTAACAGAACACAAAATATGATCGATGATGGTAGATTATCTAGATGATGGTAGATACAACTCCAAATGTACAGTAGTTACATTAAATATAAACAGTCTGAATGCTTGATTTAATGTATAATTTTTCAAAATGAATAAAAAGCAAGACTCAACTATATGCTATTTAGAAGACGCACTTCAACTAAGGCATAGACAGATTGAAAATAAAATGATGGAAATAGATAGAAATGCAAACCTGAAGCCTAAAAGGAAGCAGATGGGGTTGTATTGATATCAAAGTAGAATTCAAAGAATTACAAAGAATACAACCAGGGAAAAGAAGATAATTTCATAATGATGGAGTTTCATCTTTTAAGAAAATCCATTTTGCATATGAGGAAACCAAGTTCAGAGAGGATAAGGAATATAAACAAGAAGTCAAAGAGTCAAATGTGAAAATTGCCTGCATGAATCCAGCATCCATTCTGTCCACTGTGTTTCATGATGCCTACTATGACTGAGCATGCTAATACATGAAGCAATCAATGAATAAACATAATCTCTAGGGCCCTTTTCATCTCCCAGGCCTGAGAGTTCATTTTCTTTTCTGTGTCTTTCTAAGGCACCTCTGTCATAGGATCCCCACTGCCAATGGGTCTTTGAAAGAAGAGGCAGGTCTCATTGGCCTGAACAGGGCAAGTAAGTGGTCAAAAGGAATAAGATGAAGGATTTTTATTTGTAAGTTTACTCTGATTCTTATATCTCAGAGAAGTATGTCAGCATTTATTCAGTTAAGCTCAGGATAAGAATTATTGCAGCACTTATAGGTATCTAAGACTATCTTCAGAAAACTCTGATAAAGCTTCCCTCTCAAACTTCTATCACTAAAATGCTGTTTGAGCATCCTTGGAAGTATGCAACCTTTCTAATCTCTTCACATTTTGTTTTTGTTTTTAATTTAAAATTTTTATGTTACTTTATAATACTGTATTGGTTTTGCCATATATTGACATGAATCCACCATGGGTATACATGAGTTCCCAATCCTGAACCCCCCTCTCACGTTCCACCCCATATCATCTCTCTGGATCATCCCCGTGCACCAGCCCCAAGCATCCTGTATCCTGTACCGAACATAGACTGGTGATTCGTTTCTTACATGATAGTATACATGTTTCAATGCCATTCTGCCACATNATGTATGGATGTAAGAGTTGGACTGTGAAGAAAGCTGAGGGCTGAAGAATAGATGCATTTGAACTGTGGTGTTGGAGAAGACTCTTGAGAGTCCCTTGGACTGCAAGGAGATCCAACCAGTCCTTTCTGAAGGAGACCGGTCCTGGGTGTTCATTGGAAGGACTGATGCTGAAGCTGAAACTCCAGTACTTTGGCCACGTCATGCAAAGAGCTGACTCACTGGAAAAGACTCTGATACTGGGAGGGATTGGGGGCATGAGGAGAAGGGGATGACAGAGGATGAGATGGCTGGATGGCATCAGAACTCAATGGACATGAGTCTGAGTGAACCCCGGGAGTTGGTGATGGACAGGAAGGCCTGGCATGTTGCAATTCATGGGGTCGCAAAGAGTCGGGCGTGACGGAGTGATTGAACTGAACTGAACTGAATGAACACTTGGACACTGAAATTAAAAACACATTGCAATTTATACTTGCTCATAAAATGAACTTCTTCAGTGTAAATCTAACAAAACATGTATACTGAAAACTACAAAATGTAGATCAAAGTAGTTCTAAACAAATGAAGAATCAATTGTGTGTATAGATTGAAAAATTCAACAAAATAAAGATGTTAATTTTCTCCAAATTATTATAGTCTTAAAAAATTATAATAAAAATCCCAGCAAGATGTTTAATAGAATAATAAGTATTTTTAAATGTATGTGGAAAGGGAAAAAAAAGAATAATTAAAACAATTCTGAAAAGGATAATATAAATAGAGGAAGAAATCTACCTGGCTTCTAGACCTATTAGATTATATAGCTACAGTAATAAAGAATGTGGTATTGGCAAAGAGATAGACATAAATATGTCATTGTAATAAAATAAGAGAACTCATAAATCACACAACACAAGAAGAGCCAACAGCCTTTTCTTTTTTTAAAAAAAAAAAGGAGGTACAAAATTAATTTAATTGAGGAAGAATAATCTCTTCAACAAATGATGCAATTGGATAGCCATAGACCAAAAATAAAACCTTGACCTAAATCCCCAACTGATACAAAAATTAACTCAAAATGGATCATATATATAAACATAAAGCCACACTTTTAGTAGGAAACAAAAGAAACATAGAAAAGAATTTTCAGAACCTGGCACTTGGTAAAGAGTTCTTATGCATGATACCAAAAGATACTTTTTAAAATTGATAAACTTGACATCATCAAAGTTAAAAACATTTGCTCTATACAAGATCTTGGAAAGAAGATGAAAAGATAAGCTTCAGACTAGGAGAATACACCTGTAAAACATGTAACAGACAATGCCTGGTACATAAACTACCTAAGGAACTCTCAAAATTCAGCAGGTTTAAAAAAATCCAATTAAAATATTGACAAAAGACATGAAGAGACATTTCGTCCAAGATGATACGCAAATGGAAAATAAGCACATGAAAAGATATTCAATATTGTTGACTATGAGGAAAATGCAAGTTAATACCAAAATAATACATCATTACTGACCTCTCAGACAACATGAAATGCTGATGAGGATGTAGGGAAATGGGATTGCTTACATATTGATGGTGGAATGTAAAATGGTACATCCATTCTGGAAAACATTTTGAAATGTTCTTTCTTTATTTATTTATTTATTTGACATATCGCCTTTTTTTTTTTTTACTTTATTTTACTTTACAATACTCTATTGGCTTTGCCATACATTGACATGAATACACCACAGGTGTACACGAGCTCCCAATCCTGAAACAAAACATGAAAATAGCATATAATCCAGTGAAATGAAAACCCATGCACAAAAGTTTACAGCAGCCTTATTCAGAGTATCCCAAATCTGGAATCAACCTAGGGGTCTTTTAATGGGTAAAGAGTTAAACTGCAGTATCATAAATCCTGCATGCATGCTTGTATGTATGTTCAGTCGCTAAGTTGTATCAGACTCTTTTGAGATCCCATGGACTGCAGCAGGCCAGGGTCCTCTGTCCATGGGATTTCCCAGGCAAGAAAACTGGAGTGGGTAACCGTTTCCTCCTCCAGAGGATCTTCCCGCCCCAGGGATAGAACCCACACCTCCTGCATTGCAGACAGATTCTTAACCACTGAGCCACCAGGGAAGCAGCATCACAAATCCTACTCAGCAATAAAAGGAAATATCTATTCCTACATGCAACAACCTGGATGAATCTCAAGCAAAGTTTATAAACTCTGTGATTTCATTTACATAACATTCTTGAAATGACAAGACGATCAAAATGGAAAACAGACCAATAACTGTGAAGAGTTAAGGAAGAATCAGGAGCAGGAGAGCAGGAGGCATGGCTATGAAAAGAGCAATAAGAGTCACCCTCGTGGTGATGAAAGGGCCTGTCTTGATTGCGTCAGTGTTGACGTCCTGGTTTTGATATACTATAGTTTTGCGAGATGCCGTCTTTGGGGGGAAACTTGTCCACTGAAACGTGCCCTTTGTTGCTGCTCCTAGTACCCTAGCTCATTCATCAGGAGAAACAGCCTGGACTAACCTGCTGAATAAAGAATGACATAAGGTATAGTCGCCTCTGTCAACCTGGACAACAGCTGGCCATCTGCCAGACATGGGAGTACAGTTATCCTTCATGATCCAGCTACTAGCTCACCTGCCAGGTGATGACAAATGCTTGAGGGATCCCAGGAAAGATCAGTCAAACCAACTTAGACCTGGAACGCCTCTCAGTTAAACCACAGAATTATGAGCTGAATAAAGGCTGCTTGTTTTAAGCTCCAACATTTTGCAATAGTTTCTTATGCAACATAATATAGGCTAATATAGAACCTAAGCAGCACATTCCCCTGTTTGCCACAGTCTTTATCACCCAGTCTCCCTCTGGGCTGAATGCCCAAGACTACAGGGAATGGCTTCTGTGTCCAGAAAACTGTGAAGCTTCTTGCTGTCTCGAGACATCAGGTTTGACAGGATCATGCTCCTTGGATGCAGGTCACACATGTCTTCCGGCCTGTGTCACTCTTAGCTCCTTGCCAGAGGGACAGTCTCTGGTGTCTCCTTAAACTGGAGTTAAGTTTGGGACGCTCATTCCTTTCCCTGAATGCATTCTGAGTCTGAGAAACACAAAAACCCTCCATCCCTTTTCATCTGGCTCAACATCCCTTGTTACCTTGTCTCAACATCTCTTCACTTCAGGGAAAATAGAAAATAAAAATGTTGAGACATTGCTCCTTTTTACCCTCCACTTTTGAGGAGGATGATCTTGTTATAAAATTAAGGCTTTGAAATCAGAGCAGGTCCTATTCAGATATCAGCCCCATCGTGAAATAACATGTTGTTTTGGGCACGCCACTTAACCTCTTTTAGATCCATCTTGTTCATCTGTAAAATTTAAGGGCAATTGTGTAATACAATGGAGCTCCCCTGGTGGCTCAGATAGTAAAGAATCTGCCTGCAATGTGGAAGACTCGGGTTTGATCCCTTCATTGGGAGGAAAGAACCCCTGGAGGAGGAAATGTCAATCCACTCCAGTATTCTTGCCTGGAGAATCCCATAGACAGAGGAGCCTGGCAGGCTGCAGTCCATGGGGTTACATAGTCAGACACACTGAAGCAACTTGGCTTCAGGAATGTGATAGATGTGAAAGAACCTGAAGCTTCACATGATTTATGGTTGGTGTTTTAGAAACATGAATTCCTTCCCTCAGAAATTTATTTATTTCTCAGACACGTTTCTGATTAACCATCAGAGATGGAATTACTTAAAACCTCTTTCAGTAATTAATGTCTTAGAGACCTGCTCATTGCATTTTCTAAATGAGGGTGTTTCTCATACAGTGGTGTTTCATACTGATATTGGATCGATCTATGAGAAATTAGATTATCAGTAATGACCACCGAGGGTCCTTACACAGAGAAGAGAGGACCACAGAAAATCAGAGCCCCTCTTGCCCGGCACACTAGTATTGCCTCACAGAGAATGGCTGCAAAAGCTTGACCAGAGACACAAACGCTCTTCAATTTGAATTAAAGCTGGAAAGAGTTGTCTTTCTTATTCCACTGTGCTCCTTGCTGAATTAAGAGGAAAGTGGAATTGTACAGCTGCCCCTTGCTAGCAATCCCTGTGCTCCCATCAGGCCCAGTTACCTGAGCCCTTGTTGCTGAAATGAGAAGGCAAAGGGACACAAATCAGTGACTCTTCCTGAAGGTGTGCAGGAAAGGCGAGACCAGCGTTCATCTCCTGGGTGACAGGAAATGCAAATTAAAAATTAGAGCCATTCATTCTCCACCACCAAACAGGTCAATGCTGTAATCATCAGCAAAAAAAAAACCCACAAAACTTTTATTAATATAAAAGGGCAACAGAGATGGTCTGATCTCCATTTAAATTGTATCTGCTGTCTTAGCTTTAGGTTCCTCCAGAAACAATCACTGAAACCACTTTTGTACAAAAATGTACTTAGGATGTAAAGGTAACACTGGTTGGAAGAAAAGAAAGTGAAGGGAAAGGAAACCCATAAAGGGTGCATTTTTAAAGCCGCTGCTACAGTGAGCCATGCTATGCTTAGTTACTCAGTCATGTCCAACTCTTTGCAACCCCATGGTCTGCAGCCCACCAGGCTCCTCTGTCCATGGAGATTCTCCAGGCAAGAATATTGGAGTGGGTTGCCGTTCCTTTCTCCAGGGGATCCTTCCAACTCAGGGATCAAACCCAGGTCTCCCACATTGCAGGCAGATTCTTAAACCAGCTGAGCTACCAGGGAAGTTCAGTGAGCAAGGGAAAGTTAATCACATCGGAAAGTTGTATAGTTATTATGGCCAAGAAGTGAGGGAGCTAAAATACTTATACCCACATCCAGAAGCCAAACTGAATAGAAAATCCATCCATCTTTAAAATACATCCAAAATCTAGCCTCTTTCCTTATTATCATCCCAGTCCTAGCCACCAGCATCTCTTGCCTGGGTTACTGCCGTATTTTTGTCTGTTTTTAATCCGGTAGCTTTGCTTATCTGCTATCGTACCATTTATTCTTTAAAAGGACCCAGAACACTCCTTCTCAAATTTAGCCATATCAAATCATGCTTCTGTTGAACCACTCCTTCATTGAAGACAATTAAGCCATTGTCTTCAGAGTAAAGGCTAAGATTTTAATGATTCTGCAAGGCCCAGCATGATGTGGCTGCTTCACCTCTGTCAGCTCTTCCCCCCAGCACCCTCCCCACCAGCCAGCCTTTCTCCTAGCACCCTCCTCCAGTCACACCCACCAAGGCTCCCTGGTCGGGTCAAGCACACTCCCCGCTCATTTCCTATTCACTTGTTTTCTCTGCCTGTAATACCTTTTCCCTGATAGTCACATGACCTTCTCTTTTTCTTCTGATGTCTCAGATGTCTTTTGACAAAGACCTCTTCCTAAGACTACTCCATACAGAATAATGCTCCCAAGCCCATCCTCAGTACTCTGGATCCTTTTTTAATTACTTTATTCTTCTTCAGATCACTGGTTGGCTTCTATCACACCACATATTTAACTTTTTATATTCATCAGACTTCTTGCATTAGAAATTGAGCCATGGGACTTCCCTAGTGGTCCAGTGGCTAAGACTCCATGCTTCCAAAGCAAGGGGCCCAGGGTTCAATCTCTGGTCAGGGAACTAGAACCCCTATGCCACAACTAAGGGTTCACATACCACAACTCAAGATTCTGCATGCTACAGCTAAGACCTGGCTCAGCCAAGTAAATAAATACAAATACATAGTTTTTTAAAAAGAAATTGAGCACTAACTGTCTCTTTTAGGTTCAGTGTTGATCCTTCAGCTTTTAGAACTTGGGTGCTTAATAAATATTTGTTGAGTGGATAGATAAACATAAAAATACTCTCTATAAACTATCATAAAAATTTCTAGTTACAATGCAAGGCACTGAGAAATGAAAAGTTATCTCTTTGCTCACATTCACAGTTCTTGGCCCAGCATAGAAGCTTAATAAATGTTGGCACAGGGGTTAGAATCAGCAATTGATAAAGTTGCCCTGAGCTGAGCTAAACAATTTCTCGGAATGGCTTGGTTCAGCAGTGAGGACATGCAGGGAGGTAAATGGATTATGCCTCCTACTGTGTATTTGCT
The DNA here is from genome assembly GCA_006410875.1 of Neotragus pygmaeus. NCBI lineage: Eukaryota > Metazoa > Chordata > Mammalia > Artiodactyla > Bovidae > Neotragus > Neotragus pygmaeus. The sequence goes on along the minus strand of SJYV01038749.1, from coordinate 379,411 downwards.
TTGACGTTATGGGCAATGTGGAGCAGGGTTTACTTTTCTTAATTAACATAAGTAACAGATACCCTTTGAATAATGATCCTGAATGTCAAAGTGTTAGGCAACCTCCATTCGGCTGAATTGTTCTTATCAGTTTTAAATGTTATCCGTATTCTTGCTTGAGTAATAATGCCACTGCTTTCCTAGTCCGGAGCTCTCTCCCTCTCTCTTAGGAATAGGTGGGGGCATCAAGGATACAGCAGATGATTTTCTGTTTTGGGTAAACAACACTGACCTGGGCAACTTTCCAAGTGGAATCAACCACAACTATGGTTCGCTTTGAATCTATAATCTTTCTGTCCCCAAGAGCGATTTGTGGTGGATGATAACACCACGGCACAGTTCCACTGGGCAGCCCCCTAGCTTCCAAAAAAAAAAAAAAAAAAAAAGGAGCTGTGATATTTATTTCTCTATTCAGCTTTTCAACAGCCTGATATGAAAAATCAACTTTTCTCAAACTGACAGTCTGCTTTTCAAATGCAATGTCATTGTTTTCTCTCTTGAGAGAAAGCAACTGGATTGTCAACCTAACTAAGCATCAGATGACTTTATTACTAGATCATAAAGGAAAAAATATATTAGGAATCTGTGCTTTGGCATTAGGCTGCTATAAAATAGCTCTAATTAGGGTTGTAAAAAATGATGCTTTGGGAAAAAAGTATTTGGTCTACAGTAGCTTCCCAAAAGGTCAACGCCAGTGCTTTCATTTAGACTCTGAAACCAAAATTACTGCCTTTAGTGTTGATGGAAAAAAAATTTTTTAAGTGTGATGTAGTGAAAATACCTCTGTGCTGGCAGTCAGAAAGTCTGAATTCTGTTCCAGCTTTAGCACAAAAGAAACCACATGTCTCTGCAGGAGGAGAGGACTAGCTTTAGACTGAGTTTAATTCCAGCTCTATAAAGCTGAGAAACAGAGTCGGGCCTCTGTGCTCCAGGCATATTTGAGATTTCTCTTGCAGGGGCTTAAATATCATGTAATACATCCTAATCTGCCTGTGATCTGATCACCTGCAGCTATGGTGTGCCCATTGGGAGGAAGAGATTTTGTCTTATTCATCTCTGCATCACCACTATTTAGTTTAATGAAGAATTTAACAGATAATAGATGCTTGTTAAACATCTACAATGTTTTAACTGTGTAGTTGGCAAAATGCTTGTACCTTTTCAACAGTGATCTTACTTAGTGTTCGCCATAACCTGTGACAGGGGTATCACTGTACCCTTTCTGCAAATGAAGAAAGAGGCTAATGTTGCTGCTGCTGCTGCTGCTAAGTCGCTTCAGTCGTATCCAACTCTGTGCGACCCCATAGACAGCAATCCATCAGGCTCCCCCGTCCCTGGGATTCTCCAGGCAAAAACACTGGAGTGGGTTGCCATTTCCTTCTCCAATGCATGAAAGCAAAAAGTGAAAGTGAAGTCGCTCAGTTGTGTCTGACTCTTAGGGACCCCATGGACTGTAGCCTACCAGGCTCCTCCGTCCATGGGATTTTCCAGGCAAGTGTACTGGAGTGGTGTGCCATTGCCTTCTCTGAGGCTAATGTTACTTTCTTAAAAATCTGACAACCAATAAATGGTCTTGTTAGTAGGAGGCTGAGAGCTTTACTCCCTTTGTTGCTAGTCTGCCAGCAGAACTGATGTGCCTGGGGCTCAGACCAAGCACTGTGGGTCTGAAAGCTCACAGTGCAGTCTCCCCTTCCAGCCTGCATGGCGGCAGAAGACCTCAGCGCTCACACAGATCTTGTTGATCAGGACAGACTGTTTCCTGAGCACAGGAGGGATATTTTCTCTGCAACCGTTTCCATACACTCATCAAGCTCTTCTCCTATGTGTCCCTGGGTTTTGGCCAGTTGCAGGAAGACTGTGACCACTGCCAGCTGACTGAGGCTGAGTATGACCGTTTCCTCACTCTTGGGTTGACCTCTCTCTGTGTATCTGGGCTTCTCACGGGCTTGTCTGCACTTTTCTACTAAATAGCCCTATACTTAGTCTGAAGAGGTGTCCCTGGGGTGACCTTGGGCCTCTCCATCACTTCTGGTCCATTCACTAGACTCTGGTGAAAGTGAAAGTGTTAGTTGCTTAGTCGTGTCTGACTTTCTGTGACCCAGTGGACTGTAGCCCGCCAGGTTCATCTGTCCATGGGATTCTCTAAGCAAGAATACCATGTGTGCACCTAAAACTCTTGAGCTACCTTGGGATGAGGGCTACTTAGCTTGAGAGTCCAGGTCTAGGTGTAAGAAGAAGGAGCAGCTACAGGGTCAGGGCCTCCAGCCTGTGGGTCAAGGAAGCTCCCTCAAGCCAGCTTCATAGTGTCGCCTCCCCTAGGGGCTGAACTGAATGGCTTGTTGGTGTGACTCAGTATATCACTCAGCAAAGACACCCAGTGTTCATGAAGATAGGCCACCTTCCTGTTCTGTCTAGATAGAGGAGACACTGGTTCCCAGGATGATGCCAGTGTCCTTCTGTCTCCAAACCCACCTGTAAGTCAGACGTTTGGAGACACCACCTTCCTGTTACCCTCAGGCTGTGAAATAGGGAAGTATAAGGAGTTTGGTGCCCTCACCGGTGGGGAGGAAGTGAAAATAATGGCCACCTTCAGAAGCAGGACCTCAGGAATAGAACATTGCCTCTGACTGAAGCAAGTTAGGGCATTTACTCAACAAATGTTAGAGCTCAACTTGTGGCACATGATGGTATCTCAATAACACAGAGCAACATGAGCCACCATGGAATCCTAAGTCAAGAAGAATCAGGGTCAGCATCGGCTCAGGAGGGAGTCAGGATCATCAGGACGCATCCGCCAAGAGAGTGACATGAGACCTGAGTCCTAAAGCTTGAGCAGAGTGTTCAGGAGGAGAAGGGTGTTTTACACATGGAGAGTGGCTCAGTTTACTAAGCTCCTGCTGTATTCGGGGTCACCCAATCATTCCTGTGCAAAAAATCAAAGGAATTGATTGCACTTTGTACAGTATGGTGTGAGAGGTACCACTTTTGTGTTAGAGACTCAGTTTCCCCATTTGACTAACAGAACAACTAGCTCTCCTTATCTTTCTGGCTTAGTGGGTTTCCCTAGTAGGACCTGACTCAAAGAATCTCATCAAAAAAATTTATGGAGTGGGTGCACTTAGGTACAATATGTGAGGAAGGAAAGACAGCAGAGGAAGAATACAGTCTTCACAGAAGAGGCACTGTAGCTGGACCCATGGGGACCTCTGGGGCATGGCCTGCACCACCGTCAGCTCTCATGTGGAAGCAAAGGGGCTGGCGGTTTGCACCTTATGTCAGTCAACCATCAATCAAGTTCTGACTCAGGGAGGAAGTGTCCCATGAAATAAGGTCGCTCCTTTAAGAGCAGAGGTAATTCTTTAGAGAAAGGAGTGGCTATGGGATTCTAACAGCCAGTGCCCTCAGTAGTTCTGGCAAGGGGGTACCTGCTGATGAAGCAGACCTGGATGGGGCTCTGATGGCTTCCAGGAAAACCTTCTACCCCAGGAAGACACAGAGAGTAGTTGGAGGTGCCCAAGTGTCCCATTAAACCAGCCAGGCTCTCCTACACACCCGCATCGAGAACACGAGCCTGCCTGGGAACCACGGTCAAAATGGCGCTTCGCAGCCTCTGTATTCTGTCCGTTCTTTTTCCCCTGTTCTTGCCAATACTGTGCCTTTTTGATCCCAAGCTTGGTTCTCATTCCTGAAGCAAATCTAAGTTTATTCCTCCAGGGGATGGCCAGGCTGGTTCCTTAAACTTCCAGGACCCTCATGGATAGAGAATGGCAGCCTCAACCTCAGGCCCTCGGAATGTAATCCCCTGTCCTGTCTACTATTCACAGGTGCCCTCGGCAGTCTCTCTTCCAGGCAGAACAGATACCAGATGACTCATCTGAAAGTTTACAAGCAGAATTTCTTCAAACATTCTTTGCCATCACGCCTGAAAATTAGCATTTTTATAGTCTCTTATTTCATGGACACCAAAACTGAAAGTATTGTTTTCACATGAAAAAAGCAAACTATTTTTAGCTTGCAGAGGGAACAAGATGATATATGCTGCAGTTGTCAACTGTCTTTTAAAATGTATGTAGCACACTGAAACTCATAAATATTTAAAAGGACTAAATAATTATCTAATGTTCCCCAGCCTTCTTTTTCAAATGATCATTTCCACAGGGGGCAAGGGAGCATTTGTTCTCTGTCAACTGTCCAGACACAATTATCATCTTCGAAAACATGTCCCTCCTGTTTGTTGCTGGTTTTGTCATTTTTGACTCACTACTCAGGTCCTTCTTCATCTCCCCGCTGGCTTCAACGCCACACATTTGGCATGTGTGCAAAATACTTCCATCAAAGGCTCTCTGCTAGAGGCTCTGACCATCCTGGGGACCTGCTTGAGAGCAGTCATAAACAGAGGTCAGGGATACACTGAGTACAGGTTTCCTCTTCCTGAAATGTCAGGGTATCCTCTGGGCAAGAAAGCATGACAGATAATGTCTCAGCCATCTGGGACATTCTTAGAATGTGTCTATAGGATAAGAGGTTTTCCTGGATGAGAAAGAATAGGAATAGAAAACAGAAAAAGCAGAGGAACTGTAGTTCTGTCTTAGCCACTTACTAACTGTGTAACTTTAATGCACTTATTAAAAAACAAGGCTTTATAATAGGTATCTTGCAGGTTTATTGTGGGAATTAAAATAATGTATTAAAAATTGGGTTAAAAAAAAAAGAGCCCAGTACCAGACACCTAGTAGAAGCTCAATAATTGGAAATGATGTTCACTTTTATCTTATTATGATCTACTCTTTTAAGTAACATAATATTGAAAAGTATTTCAGGAAAAATGGTTTTAAAAATACTTCACATATGTTACTATTGTCAGTACAGTGGGAAAAAAAGTATATGTTTAATATCCTTGATGTCACCATTATTAGCACAAGTTACAGTTTAGCTGCGGGACCTAGATGACCCTTAGGCTTATTGAAATATGTAGAGATGATTGTCCTGCACTAACTGTTGTTGGGCTTCCCTGCTGGCTCAGTGGTAAAGAATACGCTTGCCAATATAGGAGACACAGGCTCATTTGCTGGGTCGGGAAGATCCCCTGAAGAAGAAAAGGCAGCCCACACCAGTATTCTTGTCTGGCAAATCCCACAGACAGAGGAACCCGGTGGGCTACATGTCCATGGGGTCACAAAGAATTGGACACAACTTAGTGGCTTATCAACAACAACATGGGCTGTGACGTGTTCTATTTTGGTCTGCTTCTAGGTTTCCTGTCTTCTCTATTTCTATGTTGTGTCTCAGGCATGTGTTTGCTCACAGCAAACTCTCTTATTGCATTTCTGCCTCCAAGTTGATATGCATGTATAAAACAGATCTNAAAAAAAAAAGAGCCCAGTACCAGACACCTAGTAGAAGCTCAATAATTGGAAATGATGTTCACTTTTATCTTATTATGATCTACTCTTTTAAGTAACATAATATTTAAAAGTATTTCAGGAAAAATGGTTTTAAAAATACTTCACATATGTTACTATTGTCAGTACAGTGGGAAAAAAAGTATATGTTTAATATCCTTGATGTCACCATTATTAGCACAAGTTACAGTTTAGCTGCGGGACCGAGATGACCCTTAGGCTTATTGAAATATGTAGAGATGATTGTCCTGCACTAACTGTTGTTGGGCTTCCCTGCTGGCTCAGTGGTAAAGAATACGCTTGCCAATATAGGAGACACAGGCTCATTTGCTGGGTCGGGAAGATCCCCTGAAGAAGAAAAGGCAGCCCACACCAGTATTCTTGTCTGGCAAATCCCACAGACAGAGGAACCCGGTGGGCTACATGTCCATGGGGTCACAAAGAATTGGACACAACTTAGTGGCTTATCAACAACAACATGGGCTGTGACGTGTTCTATTTTGGTCTGCTTCTAGGTTTCCTGTCTTCTCTATTTCTATGTTGTGTCTCAGGCATGTGTTTGCTCACAGCAAACTCTCTTATTGCATTTCTGCCTCCAAGTTGATATGCATGTATAAAACAGATCTCCAAGCTTGGCAAATATTCAGGAGTGCTGTTCCTGGGAATTGGGAAGACAATATATCATATAAGTCCTACTGATAACAACATCTAGAAAAAAATTTGATGAAAACTAATAAACAAGATTTTAATGCATAACAGGGTTCTAAAGAATATAAAAGAAATATCAAGGGACCAAAAGTGAAGGAGAATTTGAAATCAGACATGAGTAGGCACTGACGTTTCAGCTACTTTGGAGGTAACTGAAATTCCAATAACTGAGAATTAGGATTTTAACACCCACATATGGTTAGGAGAAAAGGACGGGCAAATACTAATATTCCCATAGAAGCCTGGGATGCTAAAAATGCTTCATCTTCCTATGATAAAACAGACTAGGATTTTTTTTTAATGGTACCTCAGACATAAAGGTAGGTGGGGGGTGGGTAACCTACTTTGCTATGAATTCTGAATAAGGGAAAAGAAAAAAAAATGTCCTCTAAAATTTATAAATATAATTCTATGTTCATAAGGGTATAAGTTTGAAACTTATAATGTTTGCAAAGTGCAAGAAACCCCATGGTAACATACATTCAGACAAAAGGTGGACCCAGGCTGGTTACACCTCAGGAGGGTCAGACAAAGGCATTTTAAAACCTTAGCCTGGATTCTTTATAAAGCAGAGCCTGTGGCAAAGGACTTTTTAGGCTACTATTTTTTTAGGGTCAGTGAGAAACAGGGAGTGAATCTGGGAAGAAAGCAAAGCTGCCAACAGGAGGACGTGCCGTGAGGTATGCCCTGGGAAGTGCAGCTGCTTTCTTGATGCTTTGGGGACTGTTCTTTGAGAAAGCACACAACTGCATCTCACCCGCCTTCCCAGAAGAAGCCAGGGCAGCTCTGTCTCTTGGCTTTCATGTCTCATCTGTCAACAAGCACCCCATGTTAACAGTCCCAACGTCCCAATGATTGCTGACCCTGGTCTTTGAGGTTCCAAACACCGACACAAAAGGAAGCCCTGGACAAGAGACAGAAGGCAAGTGGTGTGAGCATGCGGCTAAGGGAGGTGGACTGTGTCTATCTACATGAAGCCAGTAGGAGCCCAGGGAGAGCTAGTGACCACAGTGACAGGGGGAAGAAGAGGCAGTTCAGGCTGAGAGGCTCTGAAGTGGAGTGGAAGTAGTACCTTATTAACATATGCATGATCACCGCAGATGAGATCCCTTTGACAATGCCTTTGCAATATAAAATTACAGAATACACAAAGAAGTAAAACATCATGAGCAAGGCAAATAAGCCATGATAAAACTCAAGAAAACTTGTATGACAAATATTCAGATGCATGTTTAAAATCACTACATACATGTATACACAATGGAATACTGCTCAGCCCTGGCAAAACCAATACATTATTGTAAAGTAAAATAAATTAAAAAAAAAAAGAATGAAATAACGCCATTTGCAACAACATGGGTGGACCTAGAGAATACTTTAAGTGAAGTAAGTCAGGCAAAGACAAATACCACATGATATCATTTATATGTGGAATCTAAACTATGACACAGATGGACATATCTATGAAACAAAAAGAGACTCAGATACAGAGAACAGACTTGTGGTTGCCAAGGCGGAGCAGGGGGAGGGGAGGGATGGATTGGGAGTTTGGGATTAGCAGCTGCAAACTAGTGTATATAGGATGCATGAACAATAAGGCCCTACTTTTCCCAGTGGCTCAGATGGTAAAGCATCTGCTTACAAAGACAGAGACCTGGGTTCAATCCCTGGGTTGGGAAGATCTCCTGGAGAAGGAAATAGCAACCCACTCCAGTATTCTTGCCTGGAAAATCCTATGGATGGAGGAGCCTGGAGTCTACAGTCCATGGGGTCGCAAAGAGTCGGACACGACTGAGCGACTTCACTTCACTTTATAGCACAGGGAACTATATTCAGTATCTTGCTACAAACCATAATGGAAAAGAATATGCAAATGAATGTAGATGTATGTATAACTGAATTACTTTACTGTGTAGCAAATTTAACACAACATTATAAATCAACTGTATTTCAAATACAAATTTTTTTTTAAATCACTATATGTGGTGAAGGGAAGAGAAAAAATCCTAAAATCGAACTTCCACATAATTTATGTATGTATTACCCCCTCCCTCTTAATGCACTCCTTCTGTCCTTAAATGTAGGCTGGGCTTAAGGATTTGCTTCAAAAAACCATAGGGTGAAAAGGAGTGGACACATGGAGAAACACGGCAAGAATCCCCTAGGTCATCTGATCAAAGTTAACATTATCATTGATAAGTCACATCAACAGGATGCACCCTTACGTGATATGATGAGAATGGCTCTCTATCTGTTATGTGTGTGTGCTCAGTAATCTGTGACCCTTTGACTGCAGCCCACCAGGCTCCTCTGTCCATGGGATTCTCCAGGCAAGAATACTGGAATGGGTTGCCATTTCCTCCTTCAGGGGATCTTCCCAACCCAGGGACTGAACCTGCATCTTCTCCATCTCCTGCGCTGCAGGTGGGTTCTTCACTGCTGAGCCACCTGGGAAGCCCAATTCCCCTCCCCCAAACCCAGAACCCATACTCCACCTTGGAAAAACCAACAGATAAACCGCAAATAAGAAATAGTCTAAAAATACCTAAGTAATACTCTTCAAAACTGGCATAATGAGCAAAAGCTGTCGCTAGTTTAGATGATCCCAGGGAAACATAATGACTAAGTATAATGTGGTCTCCTGAATGGACACTGAGTAAAAAACTTGTGAAATCCAAAGGAAGTGTTGTGTTTACTCAATAGTAATATACCAATTTCGATTCGCTAGTTGTGATGAATATACTGAGGGGAAAAAAAATGCCATAATACATGACATTGAGTAGTATCTTCAGAAGACAATCACTTAATAATGGGCTTAAATTAGCACCAGGATAAGGCTGGACACCATATAGCAAAGCTTGAAAGCAAGTCTAGAAATGAATATACTGTCCAGGAACAAAGTTCGAAAGTATTTAAAGGAACATAACAAATTCAAGCACCCCCAAAATATAAAATTTAGAATGTCCAGAACTCAGTAACAAATTACTGGGCACAAAAAAAGCAGCAATATATCCCCATACCTACAGTAG